>JAWZTD010000137.1:6004216-6033198 GCA_035221335.1 Echites panduratus | reverse complement strand
TCCTGTAGATACCAAGTCATCTTTTAATAATGAAACTTCCAAAGATAAACTCAATGTGCCATTTATATTTAAAAGAAGAAAAAAAATCCAATGAATTGCAAAGAAGAAAATTGTTGCAAGGAAACTGAACCTTCCAACATCAGTAAAACCTCCTCATTTTCATAATTTAATTAAACAAATCAAGTACAAGTTTAAATTTCTAATTTTTTTTTTACATAGTGACAATAATACATATAATTAATTAAATTTTATTAATTAATCAATATTCATGAACTTACATTATTATTATTATTATTATTATTTAACTTTTTTTTTTTTTTTTTTTGCATGGGTACTTTACCTAGTATATATGTGAAGAAGACTTCCAAACTTGAATTTTGAAATATGAAGGCATGCCCGCTCATCCATTTTTTTAATTACAAAATTCAATAAATTATATATCAAATATTTAAAGATAAATAAATTTATTTGACCTTTTTCGGTTTTCAAAAAGTAATTAAAATAGTAAATTAAATGTATATATTTAAATTAAAGGATGAACTTTCGTTAAAAAACTTTTCATATTTTACTTGCATGTTTTTATAATACAACAGTAATAAAAAATTAATTAAAAATTGAAAAATAATATTTTTAAAAGATATAACCAAATGTCAAATATAAAAATATATATATTCATGATCAATTTAACTTAATCAATTTTTGTAATTCATTGGATCTTTTGGCTTTTCAAAGTGTACTTAAATAAATTATATATAGGAAGTTGAATTTATACAAAGAGATTAATTATTACTGAATAATATTCTCAATTCATAGGAAATTTTTATTTTTTAAAATGTAATTTAATAAATTATATATATATATATATATTAGAGGATGAATTTATACAAAAAGACCTTAAATATTTTACCTATATATTTTTATAATTTAACAATAATAAAAAATTTCAATCTAATATTTATTTAACAATATTTTTAAATGACATAACCAAATATAAAAAAAAATATTTTGTACACATGGGTTCACAAACTAATTTCTTAAGAATTTTTAATATTCACAATTATACATCTAATTAAAATTTTAATAGTCATAACAATCATCATGTTAATACACGTGCTTTAGTTTAATCTAACATAATTAAAATTCCGAGTCATACTAACTCTTTTTAAAATTATTTTTCTATTAGGTGTGTGAATTTTCTTCTAAGGAGGTTCATTTATTTTCTTTCATTTCTTCATGCAAGCTCAGGTTCTGTTTCTTGTTGTGAGAGAGAGATTTAAATCCTCTTATGTTGTTCTTAGGATTTTTATCAATGTATTATAATCACTAGTGGGACTTTATTCTGTAGAGAAATGTTGGATGGTATAAAAAGTCAAAAACTTGACTTATTTTTCAAGCTACAAAGTGCAGCTTATTAGAGAGAAACTTTTAGCTTCCCAATTTTTATATTAATCTTTCTTGATTTTTTTTTCTCTCCCATTTTTTTTTAATACTCTATCCGTTTCAAAATATAAGTTTTTTTAACCTCTTATATTTTTCTCACAATATAAATCATTTTACAATTTACAATACATATTTATTATGTTTTTTTCCACTATTACCCTTCATTTTATATCCTCTTTCATTTATTATGAAGAAATATAATTATAACTAAAAATATAAAAGATAAGAGATATTTTAGACATGACAAATATATATTTATTATTTTTTAATCTATATAAAATGACGATTAATGCTTTAAATTATGAGACGGATGTAGTAGTTTTTTTCCTTCTAAGGTAGATGAGAACACGAGTAATATTATAAAGCATCAATATCTACTACTACTACTAATAATAATACTAATAATAATTTATTTAATGCTAAGGTAAGTATTTTCAATGACTTATAATTAAATTTCTTTAAGTTCATTTGATCATTTTTTTTTCTTTTTAAATGTGGATCGAGATTTCGAGAAAATGCTTTAGACTCTGTTTATATATAACATTTTCCACATCCATTCTCTATTTTCTATCCATCACCAGGTAAAATGTAAGTGTCGTTTTTCTTTCAAGAAAATTTTTTTTGATTTATCACATTTTAAGTGGGTGTTTTAATTAGGATTTGAGTCAAATTTTTCGTTTTTAAACTAAAAACGGATCCAATCTAAACTTACATTTTACGGAATTGGATGACACTATCCAAATGTACGATATATACAAGTAGAGCCTTAAGATACTATTTGTGCCGAGGGATTGCTTTCATTTTCTCATATCTTGCTAGTCTTATGAACGAGATACCCTCAGTGGGGTGTTACATCTTAGAAATTACACATAATAAAGGTAAAGTACCCATGTTGATTTAGTATAAAAAGACTATGTGAATTACACATTTATTACTTAAAGTTTTTTAATTTGTAGATTTTTAAATTATGCATATTTTTTAAATTAATTTAATATTTAAACATTTTACCTGAGATAGATTTTATATATGTCGTTCCTAAGTGAAGAGAGTTAAATTATGAGAAAATTTTTTCTTTTCCTTAAATGAATGAATACAAATTTCTGAAAAGCTTCTCACCCATTTCCATGTCCTTTGTTTTTTTCCCTCCGACAACTCTTGTTCCCTCCGGTTCCATATCGGCCATAAGGGCATTGGAAATCTCCTTTGTCAATTCTCCTGAATAACTCCTTCACTACATCATCTGGTTCGGACTCGACAAGCTAGAACTGGATTCCTTTTCTCAGTTCTCATCGAAATATCCAATACCTTTTTAACTTCTTCATCCCTCTGGCTCCCCAGTGGCTCGGACATTCCTTGCTTCAGCTTGGGATTCATATACAAATTCCGATTAGGTAAGGGGACGGCACTAGATGGCGTTGGCATAGGACTTAGGGATGTGATTTGAGATGTGAGCATCCTTAACCCCATTCCTCCAAATGTTCCCCAACTAACATCTCTAGAATGGTGATGATGATGATGCGAATTGGGATTCAATGAATGTTCTATAGTTGCCTTAACCGTAGGACTCCGAAAAACTAGCTGCACGCATCACTCTATTTACACTTGGATCATCCAAGATAGAAATTATTAGCTATTCAAGCTCAACCTTAATAGCTAAAATAGGCTCTTGTTGTTCTGGCCACCCTCGCCTCTAATGTGCTTGAGCCCGCTTAAAGCTGCCATAAGGGCATTAGAAATCGGATGTTCCATTCCCGGAACAATGTTCTGAGCTGTTGGTAGCCGCTCTAGCGTGACACTAAAAAAGAGCTCCAAAGATCGACCTGAATGGGATGAGAAGAATTGGGGTGAGAACGAATGCACACTTGTCTAAGAAACCTAGATGGAGAGGACCAAAGATTAGCAGCCATATGCAGCGGTGCAGTTTTTCCGTGATTTCGGCTTCCGGCTTTTGCTATGGAGTAGTTAAGCAAGTTGGACGCTTCCGGGGTTAGAGTCTGCTGAATAGTACCCTGTCCTCATAGCTTATCTTCAAACCAATCCAAATGAACAAAACTAAAATTGAACAAATAACACCAAAAAAGGGACAAGAATTCCCTTTGTTCTTTGCTACAAATTCAATAGACACTAAGCCAAAAGAAAAACCCTCTATAAATGAATGAATCCAAAGTTGTTGTTATGTCCTTCGAAAAAGTAGAAGGACCAAGGAATTGAAGTCTGTAGTAAAGGAATGGAAAAAAAAAAAAACATTGGAAAATCCAAGAAGAGAATAAAGATGCAATAGAGAAGTTTTTGGGGATGGTTGTTTTTGAAGTTATTGGTCGTATGCCTCTTTTTCACTCAGAGTAGTAATTCAAGAAAAACAATATTAGACTTCAATGCGAAAAGAAAAGATGTGAACCCTCCTTCACACACACACAGCACAACCTTTTGCTCTTCTTGTTCCTTCCATTTTTTGCCTTTTTTCTTCTCTCTATCAAAACAAATATAGTTGTTGTTGATGATGATAAAAGCAATGAAGTCATAGCAACTGTTTTTTAGATGGAACAAGAGGAACGAAACCTATGGAAATGGAAATGGGTGAGAAACCTATATTCATTCATTTAAGAAAAAAATAAAAATATTCCTAAATTTATTCTTCTTTCTTTATGAATTGATAAGAGATACGAAATTGATCTCACATATAATATTTAAATATTAAATATTTAAATAAATATTTAAATATTAAATTGATTGAAAATTTATATATATAGTTAAAGAATCTATAAATTTTAAAAAGTTCATGTAATAAATAGGTAATTGACCAAAAAGATTAATAATGAAAAAGAGAATTTTCTGTCCGGCGGGAGAGATAGACAAAGCAAGATTCTCACAAACAGAAACAAAAGACAATAGTCGGTCACCCGTTCTCGTCCTTCTGATCGAATTTGAACGCTTCGCTACTGATTACGTACTAAAAAATGTTCAAGCTCAAGACAACTTTGGAAATCATTCTATCCCATTTCTTATTAAGAATCTTTTCCATTTTTGTCTCGGATATAATCAGTTTCTCCATAAATGCCAGGGTAGAGGTTTTCTTTCTCACTCTCAGTCCCCCATTCCGAGTTCTGTCTCCCTTTAGAATCTCTCCATGGCAACCTCCAAATCTGGTATGTAATTTACTCCCTTTCGCTTTCTATGAGATTTTCTTGAAATTTGATGTTATGGGATTTGTTGATTTCCGACTTTTGTACCCTCATGTGTTCTCTTACTCGTTTTCTATGATTCAGTGGCTGCTTCGGGCGTTGACTGTGGTGAAGGCATCAAAGTGCATGTCTTTTCATCAGCATCGGAGGTGAGCAGTGATAAAACCCCTTACTTTATATTGGTTGATGTTTACTCGGTCTTGATCTTTTGCCGATGAATTAGGTTTCAAGAAGTTGTTGTTTTTGCATCATTATCGTTGCTTGTATATGATTAAGGAATCTAAGTTAAGGCAGCGATTTATGTGGGTAGTGAATTGTTTCTCATACACTAAATGGTCTTCGGTCTTATTCGATTTCCCAACACGTCAATTGATGATGTTGGCATTTTTTTTTGGTTTATGAGAATAATGCTAACTTTAAACTTATGGGGACCTTAAAACTTTCTACTTCAGCTTAGCCACCTAAATTAGGGATTTGAGATTGTTGAATAATATAAGATGAGTGTATGTGCATGTTTTGTTTGGCAAACAGATGCATGTTAGTTGTATGATTTTGTATCATGCACTTAGTAGCTAAACTCAGTAAGGAATTCTAAACGGTAGTCTAGACGCTAGGTGTAAATGCTTTCTGTCATTAGTGAAAGAGGAAATATATTATTAATGTTTGGATGAGAAAGAAATTTTGTCATTTAATGCTGTGGTGATATGCTGCTTTTTGAATCTTAATTCATGCTGGTTCTGTTTATTCTACATGATTAGAAAATTTAAATTATTGTGTATGTACGTGCAAAAACTAGAGCCGTATGATATACTAAAATGAAAGAGGATTTACTGCACCAGAAAGGATTGATTTTATGCTGTAGTAGAAGGAATCTCCTTTCCAAGATAATGAATTTGTGAGGTGAAGGTTTATGGATCTGTCATGGAATACGCTTTCTATTTGGAAACAGCAAGGAGGCAAAATTGGTGTTCTCTTTCACCTGGATAATGCTTCTTATTGTAATACAAGTTAAGTCTCATCTCATTTACCATGGTTTTGGGTTTCAACAGTTGCTGGAAAAATTGCAAGGGAAGTGGAAGTCTGTGAAGCCACAACCATATCCAGCAATGTATTCAAGCATATTTGGTGGAATTATTCTTGATCCAGCAATGATGGTCATTCAAATTGATGATCACATGGTTCATCGAGGACACGGTGTCTTTGATACAGCAATTATTATTGATGGGTAGGCTTATTTTATTGACACTTACAATTCAGACTTTTGATGATTGCATTTGGAAACCCATAAAAACTGTTAATCTATCTGAATGGAAATTCTGCTCTAGGTCTGAAATGAAGTCTCAGTCTTTCAGAAACCTTGAATATCATGATGCTATTGTTGAGATTACATGGTTCTTAGTTTTTTTTTTTTCTTTTCATCTTGAGAAGTTTTAATGGTAGGTCATGTCCTAAGAATACTTGTCTACAAGTCATCCATTGAATATTCATCTCAATGAGTTCTGAAGCAGTCTCTTCATTTGAAAAGAAATTGATGAAGATCTTAATCTGTTGCGATTTTGAATGATGCAGTTCTTTTCTGTCATGTCCTAAGAATACTTGTCTACAAGCCATCCATTGAATATTCAGCTCAATGAGTTCTGAAGCAGGCCTCTTCATATGAAAAGAAATTGATGAATATCTTAATCTGTTGTGATTTTGAATGATGCATTTATGTTATCTTTGCTCCATATGCACAAATTCATGGTTTCTTCTGCGTAAATTTGGTCTTGCCAGTTATCTGTACGAATTGGATGTCCATTTGGATCGATTTCTCAGATCAGCATCAAAAGCAAAAATTGTGTCCCCCTTTCCGAGATCTACTCTTAGAAGCATTCTTATTCAGCTTACCGTTGCATCAAAGTGCAGAAAAGGGACTCTGAGATACTGGTTAAGCGCTGGGCCAGGAGATTTCTTACTTTCTTCTGCAGGATGCCCAACCTCGGCATTCTATGCTGTGGTGATTGATGACAACTTTTCACAGTGCAAAGAGGGGGTCAGAGTAATTACATCCAGAATCCCTATGAAACCACAACTCTTTGCCACAATGAAGAACGTAAACTATCTCCCAAATGTACTGGCCAAAATGGAAGCTGAAGAAGTGGGAGCTTTTGCTTCCATCTGGGTTGATGAGGAAGGACAAGTTGCAGAGGGCCCAAACGTGAATGTGGCTTTTATTACCAATGACAAGGAGCTTATTTTGCCTAAATTTGAAAACATTTTGTCTGGCTGCACAGCACTTAGGCTTCTTGAACTTGCACCCAAGCTAATGGAGAAGGGGCTTCTTAAAGGTGTTAAAATTGGAAACATTACAGTTGAGGATGCCAAAAAATCTGTTGAAATGATGTATGTGGGAAGCACACTTCCAATATTACCTATCATTGCTTGGGATGACAAACCTATTGGAGACGGTAATCGCTCATCTCTGTCTAATCGCTACTTCTCTTTAATTTCAATGTGGGTTTCACTTAAGAATGCTTATATTTATTAACCCTATCAAGTTCAATCCTTGAGGGATTATATATTGATAACCATCCCATATTCAGCCCTGTTTCAACCTGGTGTCTTAGTATTAACCAAGGTGGTGTTGTTAGCAGGGAGTGTTGGAAAGTTGACAATGGCACTCTCGGACTTGCTTTGGGAGGATATGGTGGCCAATTCGGGGAGGTTACAGGTTCCTTATGAGTCATCCTAAAGAAGATGCTACAGAGGAATCTTTGAGATTGGGATTATTGGGGTTGTGTTGCAACATTGCAACAAGTGTTTGTATGATTTGCACGATTGATTTTCCCTCATTGATGATGAATAGGGGAATCAGTATTGAAAAAAAAAAATGTCTCAGGAACTCAAATTGCTTGGTGTGCTGATGAACTCTTTCGATATTAATTAAAGTGTGTGCCTGTTTTTTTTTTTAATTAGTTCAGACTACTCTGAGACAAGGTTTAAAGTAGCATTAGATGTTCACAGAACTTTGTTGCTGAGATACCGTATCTTTTTTTCTCATTAAGAAACTATTCTTTATCCTTGGAGGCAATCATTCACTTAAGGACATTTTGATCACGGATCAAAGAATAATCTGGTATGACACCAAAAATTCTTAAATCTGATTTACTCTTTTTGAGAATAGAGAAGTCACAATTTTTATCTCATATAATCCGTATTAACTCGATTGTCGGAGTTTTTCCTTAAGGTGACAGTCCACTCATCTTTCTTTTATGAGCACCATCGTGATAGGGTCTCTTTCGAAAATTTAATTAGTGCAGCTTTATCGAAAATTTTTAATTTTACTATTACCTGCAATGTCATTAATCATATCAGTAGAAAAAATAATCTAGTTATGGAAAATTTGGCAAAATTATTATTGTCATAAACATGTAATTTTGGTTGGCTGAGAGAGATTAACACGTGAGAAATTAAGGACAAATTAAGAGTTTTAAGGATACAAATAAATTCTAACTCATTTCTACAAAATGACACTTCCTGTATTCCATATTCTAATTCTACCATATTGATTTAGATTGGAAGATTGATTCAAACTTTATTACTATCTTCATCCAAAATTAAATGTATTTGACAAATTTTATTAAAAGATTTTGACTAGTTGATTTTTAGCATAACAATGTCAATTCTATACAATTTAAAATAGTGATAGATCCGAATTTTGTCTCAATATGTGTTTCATTGTTCAAAAAGAACTTGAATCTATTAATTTTTTTAAAAATTATGTCAAAAAAAATATATTTTTTTTCTTAAAATGTCATTAATTTTTTTATTCTAATCAAACTAATAATGGTGACTGAGGAAAAGAAAAAAAAGATAGAGATAAATATGGTAAAAAAATTAGTAACATACCAATAATGTCTTTTATTTGATGACTTGAAAAGTGAGTTCAAGTGATGTATTAATAGTAACAGGGGAGTATGAAACTTCCAACAATCTTCGTTTTGGAAGTTTTGCTTTGTACATTAAGCTAGTTTGGGAGATATAAGAGGGGGAGAAAAGAAGAAGAATTTCAAGTGCCCGTTTGGCCTAACTTAAAATCAATTTTTATCTATTTTAAGTAAAAGTTAGGTTAATCGACAAATGAAAAAACTATTAAAAATATAAAAGAGCTTTTCAAATAATAAATGAATGTGTAAAAAATCAAAAGTTGGTGAAAGGAAGCTTTTCAATTTTTTTTTTTTAAAAAACATTCTCACAAAATACATTTTATTCTAAAACAACTTCTTTGCAAAAAATTAGCTTTTAAAATAAATTTATCAAACAGTTTTTAACTTTTTATTATAATCTATTTTCTTTAAGAGAATCAAAATTTCAACTTTTAAAAACTAAAAAAGTTAGGCTAAATGGGCTCTAAGGGAAAAAAAGAAGAGAAAAGAATATTGAGTGTCTTGTAAATAAAGTTACTTGATAGTTCTAAGAAAGAGAAGAAAATAAGAGATTATTTGGGGGTAGGAAAGAAGAGAAAAGGAGTGTGATTTTACAAAAAGAGAACCTTTTACATTTGGAAATTAAGCATTACAAGATAAAATATGTATTTGACATTTTATATACAATGCATGTCTTATCTTTTCTCCAAATCTTATTTTATATACAAAAAGATAAATAGTGAGATGCATTCTAAAGATTTACTTTGTATTTTTTTGACACAAAAAATACATTATATTTTGAATTTAAATTAATATTTCTTTTGTATTTAAAATAGATTTGAATCTTAAAAATATATCTATTATATATATTTAAATCAAAGACACCAAGGTTTAAGAAATTTAAAATCTCACAATCTCAAAAGGCCACATACTTTTTCGGAATTAGTGGTAAAAAAACCACTAAATATACTCATTTATATTCAATAAATATAATTTTTATATTTAAAGAATATAATCTTTCATACATAATCTCTTTCATATTCAATGGATTTAACTTTTATATTTAACAAATATAATTTTTCATGATATTGATAACCTTTCAATAAAGACATGTCAATTAAAAACAGTTATCTTCCATAACTTATTATTAATTAACAACTGTCTAAAAGGTTATGTATTTTGTTTGAAAGCTAGTCCACAATCCTATAAATAGAATTGTCCAGCCATCTCAAAATCACAAAAATCCAAAACAAAAATAAACACCTTCCTTCTAAAAAAATATATTTTTACTGTTGTTATTAATCAACCAAACTTGATTTTTCAAAATTTCTTAATATTTTAATATTTTGTATTAGGAAAAATACCCGCACATTACTCAGATAATGAAATGCTAGTTTATTTAGAATTTAAATTGATTGATAATGCTTTAATTGAAAATATTTACGATCAATGAGATAAAGAAAAATCAAATTGAGTAATTAAACAACTATTATTTTATATCATATTAAAAAAAAGTTCCAAAGTTTATAATAATAATAATAATAATAATAATAATAATAATAATAATAATAATAATAATAATAATAATAAATTATTATTATTATTTTACAAGAGGTGTCTTGGGTTAAGTTTATGTACGCATCTCAATTATATCTCTAATAATTGCAATTCACTAAAGTTATAATATGTAATAAAATCAAATTGAATTCACGATCAAATTTTCAATGGATTCTCAACTCTTAGAAAGCCACTTGTCAAATGATTTTAGGGAGATTAGCCATAGTCATATCCTATCTTTTGACTAAAGTCAACTGTAATATCATATGTATTTTTTTCAGTCAAATTATCATCCTCCAAATCACTCTGTCATATCATTGGGTGTAAAAATCTATCTTATTTACTACCACATAACTTTTTTTTATTTATTTATGTTAAATTAATAAATAAAAAATTCCATTAAATTTATAATAAATTAATAAAAAAATCATTAAATTTTACCGTCAAGTCTTTAGAAATTTACATTGCACCATCAAATGTATTGATATTATGATAAACTATTTTAATTTCATATTACGTTAAAAGTGAAATTTAATATATATGAAAAAAGTGTTTTTGGGATAAATATCTTGGAGAGGGGAGTAATATTAGAGGGCAATTTTTAAGTTTGGATTAATATTATTTTAATTTTAAAAATCTTCAAATCCAATTTATTTGGATATTTTGTTTGACCAATTTCTTGAAATACGAAAATGTATGGATTGACCAAGTCAAATAGACTGAGCCCTTTGACACTTTGATTTTAATTTCAAAAGTTTTGTAAATTAAAATAACTAGTTTTGGTTTGAAAAATAAATAAATCCAAACCAAGCCAACAAGTAAGCTCCATTGTTTGAGGACTAAAGTGAGATATTCAAAATACTTTTGGATTATTGGAGAAAATTTCTCAATACTAATAACAATAAAGAGAAAAGGGAAATACAAAACGACTCCTACGGGCTATGAATGAAGAAAGAAGAGTGAAAGTCTCCTCCACTCGCCAGCCAAACCCAAAAACGCAAAACACAGCACCATTTTCACAAATTTGTGTGTGTTTTTTCTCCATTTCCTTTCTTGGAATCTTTATCCAAAAAATACCATAGGGTTAGGGTTTTCATCCAAGGAAAGACACTAGTTGGTGATCAATGGCGGCGAATACTTCCCTTGCGGCGGAGAAGAAACCGGTGGCTCTCAGAAAGCCTGTGTTTGTTAAAGTGGAAACACTCAAGCCTGGAACTTATGGTCACACTCTCATCGTCAAGGTCGTCGAATCCAACACCGTTTTGCAGAAAGGCCATGCTGTTTCTCCACACCTCCGAAATACTCGCATTGCTGAGTGCCTCGTTGGAGACGAAACAGCCTCCATTCTTTTCACCGCTCGAAACGAGCAAGGTATACACGAAGCCACGGATTATGTTCGTCTTGTGTATACATTACTGGACATGTGATATATTTGTTGGTTCAGCCTTTCGCTTGATTTGTGTTAAGGATTATTCTCTTTTTCGCTGATTGGGAAACGTGACGTTGGATATGTATATCTGTTGACTGTATTTTTGAAAGAACAAGTAGCACTCACTTATTTTAGTTGGGGAAAAGGACAAGTAAATCACCTTGGGATATTTAAACAATATTTTTCCGTTTGACTGGCTGAAAACGTGGTTCATGTTTTTGGTGACGGAAAATCAGAAATATCAGTGATCTACATCTTTTATCTGGTTTGATGTTTTTACTTTTTATTTCTTGGAGCCCTCTTTTTTTTTTTTTTTGTAGTATAATATTTATGTTGATTTGTCTGCTGCGATCCCATTTTCTAGTTTGCTAGTGTAAGTTTAATAAATGTTAAAAGCAATATGTCAGTTCAACTTAAAGCTCCAAGAGTGATTCTAGTATCAGAAATTTTAAAGTAACGGTTTATGAGTTAATTAATGATTACAAATCAAATTATGAGAGTTGTCACTTGTGGGAATAGTTTTGTTTTCAACCACTGAGGGAGAAGTATCGAAAGTCATTTTTCTCTCAGAGCTGTAATTTATCAAATTTTATTTATGCTATTTGTGTCTCCTTTTTGTTCTGGAAATGTTCTTATTTGTTACTCTGGTTCCGAAATCTATTCCTTTCTAGAACTTTTTAAACTTCAGTAAGATTCAAGTCGTTATTCTTGAATCTATCATTATATGAGGATTTTATATGTTTATTTGTTTTATTTAATGGACCAATTCATTTTCTTTTCTGAGCAAGTAGACGTTTTCAGAAGTGGCCTTTATTATCTTCCATTTTCTATAAACATTATGCTAAGAATGTCATATCCATATCAGCCAAACTTAGTTTTCCAGAATGGAATGAATGCATAAAGTTTTTTTCTGGTGGTCTCAGTAATGTAAAGTCATTTGCCTGCTTAAAAATTGGTTATTAGTGGAACAACGTGAATAATTTATTTATCTGTTTATGGTAGTTTTTTTTAGCTAGAAATATTCATATCTTGACTAGATAACTTGTAGGTTTTTAAACATTAAATGATTGTCTTTTTCATGAATATACCTTTCCGGGTTGCAGGTTAACCAATTATTTTTATTGGCAGGTTCCATTTTTTCCCTTTTTTTTAAGATCTGAAAAGATCATTTATCATGCTGTAAAATTGAATGGAAGTGTCATGCTACCATATTCATGCTTTCATCTTTAGAAATCCCTTGTAGCATCTTTCGGGATCTCTTATCCTACTTAAATAGGAAGTCCACTGACAAGAAATTTCTTGCATGGATTTTGTGGTTTATTGGATACAATGTTATAGATGAATTCCTAAATTGAAGTTATCTTAGTCCTAAGAAATCCGATCATTAAATTTTTTGTCCTGTCGTCCATTTTTTGCCTGGATTTGGACCCTTTTCACATTTATCACATTTTTTTGACATAGAAAAGAAACATTTCTATATTAAATGCAGTGAAATTAGATAAACCTTATAGAAGCTCTTCAAATAATTTCTCCACTTTTATAACATGGTTCTTCAATGAAAATTGAAAATGAGAACTGCAATTTCTCAGCTCTCGAGTCTTCTCTGTCACTGGTAGATGATTCCCAAAATAAGTTGAGATTCAGCCACCTTCGTATTTTATATTGTACTTCATGTATATTGTCTTAAAACAGAGGTTGATCTAAAGCATGGTCAATTCTTGTTCATTGGAAATAGTAGTAAAAATCGGGAAACTGTGAGGAAAGTGAGGGCAAAATACATAGGAAAATCAGCTATCTTTAGTTAATGGATAGGGCTGTCTCCCAGTGCGGAAATGAGCATATTGCTGCTATGGCTTGATTTTTTTGCTTCCACTGAATATTATTTGCTGGAGAAAGTTGAAGCCCAATTTATGGGTTCTAGTGTTTGATTGGTTGTCATAAAACCACAATAATGATATGTCTATTTTGAATTGTCCATTCCTTGTCATCTGGTGGATTGGGATTTTGAATTTAGTATTTTGCATTGTCTCTGTGTATCTTTATTAAATACAGCCATACAGGCATGAGGTTCATTGCAAGCATGGTAATTTGGTAAAATTGTTTGCTTTGCCTGATTGACATCCTTCTTCTGGTTCTGTTGGATGTACAAGGGAACGTCTCATTAGCTGAATCCATTTCACAAAACTTGACAAATAATTAATATTTTCATCATTCAGGATAGAAGAAATTTATAGTTTGGATATGCACTTGTTTTGGTCAAGGAAAAAGACATTGGGCCCTGAACTGTAAACTTTTACTTATTGATGTTTGAGAAACAACTGTCTTGTTTTATATTGTGCTTTTTTGGTGCCTTAATTCGTTTTCTTTTTCTCATTGTCTTTTTCTGCTGAATCTTGGTTTTCTGGTAACCCCTGTGGATGAGACAAGTTGAAGTGGCTGATTGATATTTGATAGACCTATTTGTATTATATATTTCTCATTCTTTTAATTCTATCTTAACTGCAATCATTGGTATACTTTTTGTTCGTCAACCTGGCTGCCTGGTGCTCCCTTGATGCTTGTTGCTGTTCAGTTGAAAAGATGAAACCTGGTACAACGGTCATCCTGCGAAATGCAAAAATCGATATGTTCAAGGGATCCATGAGGCTTGCAGTTGACAAATGGGGCCGTATTGAGGAGGCTGCTGAATCTGCTGAATTTAAGGTGAAAGAGGATAACAATCTCTCTCTGGTGGAGTATGAGCTGGTGAATGTTGTTGAGGAGCAGTAGTGATCCCATCTCTCTAGACTAAACCCTTATAAGATGTGGAGGTTGTGACAAGTGGGAAAGGTTTCTTATCTAGTAAGACGTGGTTGGTTAATTAGCTTATAGCACTATCTGTAAACCTCTTCTGAAGAATCTGTATCAGTGGTTTTGCCCACCTTTGGCAGCCAAGCATCACCACCAGATGTTGAACTGTAAAAAGCATAACAGTAATAGTTCCTCCAGTGTTTTATCAAATATGTCTGAATTCTACCTGTTTTTTATTTATTTATTTTGGAGATAAGCATGGTTACATACTAAGATTACCATACCAGACGAAATTTAAAGTAAAATTAAAAAACATGCAGAATAAAATATTAGGTAAGATTACACAGTATACTAATGTGTACCTGAAATATTTATCTCTTTAGAAAATCATATATTTGTTGATAGTTTCTTATTAACAGTATATTATAAATGAGATTTAAGTCATTAATTTATTAAAAAAAAGAAAAAAATAGTTTCTCATTTTTCATTTGAGAGTTATGTATTTTCTCAATCAGTACTCTTTGATGTAAGTAGATGTCATTAATTTTTCCATTTAATAAAGTTTCTTAATATGCTTAGTATAATACAAAGTTAAGAGAGATAAAATATATATTATCTCCGTCCTATGAAGATAGTTGATGTTTCTTTTTTCTTTAGTCTCAAATTATAGTTTAGTTTCTTTTTTAAAAAAAAAAAATTATAAGTTAAAAGATAAAATTATTAGTATTAATTATCTTTTTATATCTAATGTAAAAAGTAAAATGGATTATGAGACCAGTTAGAATATTTTTATTTATACAAAGGAATTAAGCAGCTGAAAATTGCAATGCAGCCATCTGGCGGTGCCAGGTTCCAGTCAAAGCTCAATGACGTTCGCTGAAGCCTGTATGCCGCGTTGCAAATATAAATGATGGTGGCAGATAAACTACCGAAAATAGCCACCCTCCCTAAAGACAAGCGACAAAATCACTAACCAAAAGTGAGCCCTTCCCAGAGGGTACTATTGTCAGAAAAGTGTGCGAGAAATAGGGTTGACGGGCTATTGCTTAAACCTCCCTCACCTTGTAGTACATGAAAAAGGTCAAAACAGCATCCTTGAAAAGAAAGACGGTTCCCTTTGTCCCCTCCGAATCTCTGTGGCTTAACTTCCTCCCTATTGAAGGCCCATCAAAGAACATCGTTGTCTTCTGTCACCGAAAAGGGCTCGCCTTTCTTCTTCTTCTTCGTATTCTTACGGTGAAGAAAGGAAAGCTATGGGGGATTGCGTTTGCAGGCCATTGGGGTTCTTGATTGGCTTGCCTTTTGCACTTCTTGCATTGGCTTTTTCTCTCATTGGTGCCGTTGTGTGGCTTCTCGGGTTCCTTTCATCTTCGTGCAAATGTTTTTATTTTATTTTAATTCTATCCATTTCTAACATTCCTTTTCTTTAGTTTCTTGCATTCCTTTAAAATGTCATTGCAATATGGTAGTATTACCTTGAATTGCAACCATTTTCTTCGTTTCTTTTTTTTTCTTCTGGATTTTTGGTGATTGATGAATTTTAATGCTTTTCAATATAATGTGCCATGTGGGGTGGTTCGAAGCCATTATTGTGATTATGATTCTTGTTTCTTTTAATGGCTTAGTTTGAGAGAATGATTATTGCATTCTTTGCTTTGTCAAATGTTGTTATATGCCGAGACACTGTGTCTTAAGACATTAAATAATGTTGGGTTTCTGTGAAATTCATTTGATGAGTGTGTATCTGAATGCAGGTCTCTGTTGAGTTGCTTATGCCCTTGTTGCATATGTTGTGCTGGAATTGAAAATTTGGCTGTGAGCTTGGTGAAGCTTCCCGTGAACACCATCCAATGGTTTATTGATCTCGTTCCTTGCTGATTATTTGGTCTTGTAATGTTTCCTCTTCCTCCTTGGCATGACCCTGTAAAATCATCCAGTCATTAGCAAATTTTTTCACATTATAGCATATGTTCTGCTAATTCATTCATTTGGTGGACAATTGTTTCATCTTCAGATACTTCATGGCAAAACACATTACTTATTGACTTCTACTCTATTCATAAGAACACCATTGCAAGTTCTCTTCATAAAGAATTTCACTAATTTTTAAGTTTAGTTCTGTAGCTCTGTTCCCAATTCTGTTCTTGATAAGACAAAAGGATCGGTATTTGGTAACATATTAAATTCACTGACATTAAGGAGTCAACAGTGGATAATATAAAGAGCTTCTTTACGTATGGATTTACTACCCATCTTGCTTAATTGTCAACTATATTCACAAGTTCTATTCTCTGATATTATATTCACAAGCTGGTCTCAGGCATACGTACTTGCCCTCTGTGTTTGAATCCTATGCTACAACCATGAAAGTTTTTCGGTAATCCCAATAATTACACCTTCTGAATCAGGATTTGCATTAGATAATTGTCAAGATTAATTGTAAAACGGTGAACATCATGGCCATTAAAGAAAAGGAGTTCTCACACAAACAAAACAGGTGCGGGGTCAGGGGAAGAGGAGGTTATGAAGATCATTTTGATCGACTTAATTAAGGTGCTATAACTGTATGATGGAAGGTTCATTTCTTGATCAAAATTTCGTTTTTCTTCCATCTTTTCACTCATAATCATGTTATGCACCAATTTAGGGTGTCCTAACATGATGCCATGTTAAGCAATTATGCCCAACGAGTCCTCCAAAATGCGTTTTCCTGTTGCTAGAAAAGAGTTGAGAGCTTTTTCAACTTTTATCAAACACTTAGAAAGCTAGTGATGAAAAAGTAAACCATGTCTGCCATATTGTTGGAATTCCTTTCTTTTTGCAACTCTAAAGTAAGAGTTGTGTTTTCTTTGTTGGCACCAACTGCTCTGCACATCTCGTCACAGCATACATTATCTGTCACTGACTTAAACTTTAATGTCAGTTTCATTCTCCTCATCCAACACGGATATAGCAAAGAGGTACTCCAATATGCCTGTGAAAAGACTTGAAGTAAAAAGGATATTCCTTCTCAGATTGACAGGATTAGAAAGTAGAAAGGCCACTGCCTTTTTCTTGTTTCTTGAACCAGATATAGTTTCTTGGATACCCTTACAGTTTCAGGTAGAAGAGAATCCAAAAAGGGCTGCTGCTAAATCTTTGATACTGTTTGTTTTGCTAACATTTCATATCAGATATGATAGTTTTTGTTGTTACCAGATCTTAATAATGAAGGTAGCCAATATATACTACTACTCTGCTTTTTCTTCAATTCATTGTTAAAGACTCTTTCTGGAAAGAATTGAGTTTGTTATAATATACATGTCTTTATCACTGAAAGCAAGCTCATCATCAGTTCCTTTTGTGTTTGTTGTCCAATCTGTCAAAATTTATTTCCTTTCTAGGAAGGAGATGTGGTGTGGAGGTGTAGGAACTACTAGGAAGTAGGAAATAACTTAAAAGGCATGTACTCAAGCAAGATTAGATTTCAGTTACCGTAGTATAAATAAGGAAAAGGGAATGTTAGAACAGTAGTAGAAGAAGAGTTGTTGCTCTATGTTTACCGTTGTGGATTTCATTTGTTCTCTTTTCCTTGTTACCAATGCAAAAATATTAAGTGGATTCCCAACATGATCTTCAAAATTCATCACTCTTTCCAATATAAAAAGAAGAAAATGTATTTGAGAAGAGGGAAAAGAAGTAGAGCATGATAATTTTATTTTTCGGACACTCTCATAAAAAACTGTAATTTACTCATGAAGGAGTCGATTTTTGAGAGTTTTTGATAAAAGACCTATCTTTTCCCACCCTCTCTTTGCACCTCAAATTTTCAATCTTCTTCAATAAAATAATAATAATATATATGTATATATATAAATATATATATATAAATAAAAGAGAGAGAGAGAGAAGGAAAAGGGATGTGGAGCCTAGGGCTTTGGCATTTGGCTTCTTGGTGTTACAGAAATTAGTTCAAGATTGTGCAAATCTTGATCCTATATTATTGTATCATTTCCTAAATACTACACCCATGCATGAACTAAGTTTTCAACCTTCAATCATTGAGTACCTATGGGCAACATTTTTGGCCTTCCTGCTGCACTCCTAACGGCGTGATTTTCCCCCTTTTGTGTTCCTACATTTGCAGGTTAGGAAGATAAGTTACCAAGTAGATATATATCTGGAAAGAAATTAAAAGAAAACAAAATAGTAAGTAATTAATGATCTAAACATTGTATTTGTGTAAATAGGAGAAAAGCTTTTCAGGTTTCATTACAAGAACAGCTCTTTCAAGAATCAGTTAAATTTAAAATTGGCAACAGATGAATCTTGTGGTAGATGATGATGGTGAATCCCATTGGACTCTTTTCATATAGTGTTCTTTTCTTTTTTTGCTAGGAGGAAGACTCCTTTTGTAGTGTTCATAGATGATCTATGGGTAGGCCTTGAGCCATTCAGAACCAGAAATCATATTCTTAGGCAATGAATATATGCATATGTTACTCTCAACTTTTGTCAGATTCCAAAAATTCGATAATGGAAAGGTGCCATGTTTTCTCCTTTAACTTCTCCCCTTTTTACATCCAAGAAAATTTTTCAAAACTCCCAGTTTTTTTTTCTCTCTCTTCTGTAAGTAAGAAAGATTTTGACATGGAAAAGATCAAAAGCTAAGATGATATGACTTGCTCAGTACTTCAGGAAAATACTCTCAAGAGGAAGAATTACTTAAAGAAGGGAATCTTCTTCTTGACTTGGTAATTGTTCCTCAAGTAATATAAAATAAACTTTAGACAAAAACTTCCCTGGTCTCAAGGTCATGGATTGGAAAACAAAGTTATTTAGTTTTCAACTTTCAAGGGAACCCGTGTGACAAAACAACAATTCTCTTTCCGGTAAAACAGTCTTTGTTCATTCATTGATAACCATCCCAAACTCAAGTCTTCCCACTGACCCGAGAGGATGGCCTAAAATCTCAGGAAATCATCATGTACAAGAATATGAATGCATTGAATTCAATATATATTTGTATATGGATGTAGTTCTACTGTTAGTATAAGACCTGTGACAGCAGAATAGAGTAGCCTTACCAAATGGAAGCGCAAGACCAGAGCCAAGTTCATGATCCTAATTTGGTACTTGCTCAAGATAATGTTATTTAATATGCTTTTGAACATGTTAATCCAGAACACATAAAGTTTTGTACAGGAATATTTAACCCAAAAAACATTATTCTATACTAGCAATGTAGGACCAAGCCCACGTGAACACAATGCTCATGCATGAGAAGTCAGCCTCTCTTTGATCTCACAAAAGTTTCAGAGCCTGCACCATAAATGGAAAGTATATAAAAACCCACAGAGCACCAGACCTAGATACAAGACACTTCTTGCATTGCTATGATATGTGAGTAGTTTATATATAAGCCCTCCAGAGTTCCTCTGGTTCCTGCCTCATATTCCCTGCAGTTGTTTCAACTGAGTAGTAAATTTCCTACATGAATATCTTGATGAATCCTCAAAACCAAAAGTGCCATTCAAGCAAGCTTAACAAGAAGAGGTTGAGTCAAGACCAGGTGAGGCTATTAGAAGCAAGTTTCAATTACAACAAGAAGCTTGAACCGGAGCAGAAGTTGCAGCTGGCTAGACAACTGGGTGTTCCCCCGAGGCAAATCGCGATATGGTACCAGAACAAGAGGGCCAGGTGGAAGAGTCAGAGCCTTGAGCTTGATTATGGAGTCCTGCAACTGAGACTCGAGACGGCATTGGCTGAGAAAAGGCAACTTGAGAAAGAAGTGCAAGAGCTTCAGGGTGAACTGCAGAAGGCACAAGGAGCTTTACTTGATTATCATAGACAAGCAGTTCAAGATCAGCATCCTCCTCCAATCTCTGATAATTGCTGTGATGAAGGAGGAGGAACTTCTAGCTGTTCTTGGGAAACCGGTGACAGCCAGGCTTTACAACTTGAGGAACTTTATGCTTGTTTAATGGGAGCAGAAGGATCAGCTTGCAGATCCACTGGGCAAAATGAAAAGTTCTCTTTGTTTTAAGTATAAAGACATTGAACTTAATTAGATATTGCTGTATTAGCTTCCAAAAAAGGAAATTGTGAAGCATCCTTGTCCCCTTAACTGGAAACTTGTGTAGTGTGGTGAACTGAAACGGATCTCTTTTTTTTTTTCCCCCCCTTGATTTATTATTGACCTTCTTGTTCCAATAAGTAACCGGTTTTGCCAAGATTTTGAATATATTTGAAGAAAGGAAGAGGAAAAAGAAGAGAAATTAAGAGCAATTCATTACTAAATTTTAATGCAAAGAGAAAATCTTATATCATTATCATCAGTTACTTAACATTAAAGCAAAAGGGTCAGAGTTTTATGTAGCAGAGATGATGAATACTACTACATCAGGGTAAAAGATTAAACCTCTCTTTTCTCCGTTGTTCATAGATTTGGTTGGATGCCTCAATCAAGCAACATCCGAGTCAATCTGATGAGGAGATTATGAATTTTTTTCTTGGTTATCTTACCTTTCAAACTAAGAATAACATCAAGCTGAAATTTTCCATATAATTTCATAATTAGATCAAATTGAAGAGACTCATAAAAAAAGAAAAAAAACAAACAGAACCCCTGTTTCCATTGTATTTCTGCATCATCGTAAGTTAAAAGAGATCACGTTCTTTTGACTCGATGAAAGAGACGAAGCTTCAGTTCTTGTTTTTTCTTTTTTAATTCTATGATGGTATTTTTAGCATGCCAAAATGGAAAACTCTGGCGATGGCAACCTCTCAAAAATCAAGACTCAAGATTCAAATATGAGCAAAAGAAGAAGACAGTGGCATTAAATGGCATTTTCTTCTAACTGGTTACAGACAGGACTTCGGAGGGTATGCTGTCGCCATCGATGGTACGGACTTAGTGTCGAAGAAAGGGTTACAATTATAAGAAAAAAATTTTATTAAGTCATAATCATTCTCTAAAATTTAATTAAATAATTATTGATAATTTTTTTTAAAAAATAAAAATTTCTAATAAATCTTTTGATCATAACAAAATTATGTATATTAATAAAAAAAATTCAAAATTATGTAGATTAATTTTATCATATATATATATATATATACACTTTTTTTTTTTTCAAAATTAATGAGGATCCATTGACGTGACCTCCATATAGATCCGCCACTGGTGTACCCTCTCAAGTCTTCAAGAAAGATCAATGCATTGACAAGAAGATTTTACCAAATAAATAAATAAAAAAGGAGTTATTTTCATTGCTAACATTTTGCCCGACATTAAATTTAATATCTCCGTTTCATAACCATCACCGTTTTATAACAAGACAAGTTATTTGCTCTGTAACGCGGGGTGTCAACTCCCACTGTGCTTAACCCTAGACAAATTGCAGAGGCCAAGCTATTAATGAAGAAGTGAAAACGACCTCCGCTATAAGCAATGGCGATGGATTGATGATATAATATCATCTAATCAGAATTTGGAAGTCAAATACATGCCTATTCTGCTTGCTTCATCTCAAGAAATTTATACCTCTCTATAGTATACTCAAGTGGAATTCTTTCACATCAAAGATGTGATTTGAGGATAGGCTTTTTTTTTTTTTTTTTTTAATTATCCCATTGGATCAGAGTAAGTGACCTAATTTGAATGAGATAGTTGCCTTCAAATAAATGCCCATTGATCAAATGGATCAAGTATTGTATGCTTGAAAGAAAATTTGTGATACCACCATCTTATAATTATAGTAATTATTGATAAAGATAAAACTAAATATCCATTATTAATTGAGATATTTATGACGATATGATAGAATTCGAGGATCTACATGTATTAATAAGAATGATCTTCAATATCAATTGAACAATTTTTACTTCTTGAACAATTAAAAATTTAAAAACAATAAAGAAACCCTTTAAGCAAACTAATTGAACACAACCACCGGTGTAATGTTGAATAATTAACTCTAAATTCCTCCATCATCTTTTTTTTTTTTCTCATGGGCCGCAAAATGTTAATTTTAAGAAAAACAAAAACGACAATGGTCCGTGTCGTAGCTGGTTCATTTTATAGAGATTTTTACAAGCAATTAAAAATCGTACTTACAAGGAATAGGAAAAGTTAGTTGCTCACACTTTAATAATTGAATCTTAATTGATGTGCAATTAAATAGTAATTAAACAAATAATATTATAATAAAAAATATATATTTTATAGATAAATTTTTTTTATTAATAATTTAAGTTATAATAATTTTATAATACAATAATATTCAAATTAATTTTATATCTATGATATTAACAATTTTTTTTGATTAATAATAAAAAAGTTTTTTTATAGTAATTTAAACATGTTAATTTTTAGTGTGAATAAAACGTGATGATTATAAGATATTTTATTTATTTATTAATATTTAATAATGGAGAATATTTTGAGTAAATGTTTTCATTTTACAATAACTGAATGAGTAAATTTATAATTTGATTGAAGAATAATTTGATATTAATATATATATATATATATTTGTTGAAATTTGGACTAATTTGACTCTAATTTGTGTTTTTGAAAAACTACCTGGTTCAGCTTTATACTTTTAAGTTCATCGGTTTACCGATCCAACCAGAGGATCCATTTCGATTTCATTTAGAGAATTTTCATAAAAAAACAATCCAATATTTTCTTTCAAATTGGTTTGATGATTATTACACATTCTTGATTTGCAACAAATGTTGGTATCACATGTTTTTTATGATATATGTTCTTTTTCCTATAATAGATGTTTACATTGTTTTTACCTTTCTAATTGAGTTATTATGTCTTGCAATTTTGTTCTAATTATATTCTTTCTTTTAAAAAGTCAAAAGTATTCTTTCTCTTCAATATTAGCATATCACTATCTCAATTTAAAATTAAATATTTATAAAAAATTAAAAATTTTGTCTAAAGTTTTATTAACAAATCAATTCATAATTTAACTACTAATCACAATGGTTTATAGATAAAGATTACCTTTCACTTTGATTAACAAGAGAGTTTAGTTTTCTAAATTTACCTATTTTTCATGCTCACATACAAATTAACATTTTTTAAAATTCAAAAGTTTCAATGACTTCTTTTTTTTTTTTTAATTATTCGTGAAAAAATGAACAAACATTGGTATGCTATTTGTAAATACAAGTTATATATACACACACACACACACTTATATATACATATAATGGAAATAATATTATTATTTATTTCTTTATAAAATATAATGAATCAATTCAGGTTAATTGGAAATAGTATAATTTATTTAATTAATTGAAAATTGTTGTTGTTGAAACATATGGGGGTTTGTTTTTTCTTAACCAAATAGTGAGGTGCGTTCAGGGACCTATAAGAAAAATACACTGACGGGATATGGTAGTCTCAATTACTTGCTGTCATCATAAAATCAGAGAGTATCTTAAAAAATCAAAGTCAACTCAAATGAAAAATTGGTGAGTTTAATCTCCAAAATTTTAAGATTTTATAATTATGGTCCATAAAGATTTTTTTTTTCTTTTGAATTTTTTAATCTTAAGAATATTTTCGAGTTGTGATTATGATTTTTTTCATCATTTTCATCTTAAATCCAGCCATCAGGTTAAATCAATGGTTTGGTTTTAAAAATATATATATAAAGGACAAAGGGTAATTTGGTCCTTTCATGTTTCTTTACCCCAACCCCAGTCGAGTACTCAAACTCTGACCGGCTTTTTTGGATTTAGGTATTTGGGAACCATAGCTTCAGCCTTCTCTAAGAGGTCAAGTAAGGAATTTGGCGGAAGCCTCAAGGTCCATAGCATATACACTAAGACCAATTTTTTCTATAATGGAAAAAGGAAGGAAATTGAATTAATAGAAAAATGAGGAAGCAGAAATAGAACGTAAGAATTAGTAGGTATTATTGGTACTTGCTTAAAAAGCCCACGATCCTTGTAAGTTAACGAGATCTATGTGTTGATCAAAGCAAAAAACTTGAACACACTTGCCGGAAGTTCTATCGTTGAAGGTGATGGCATTGGAGTAGCTAGGAGAGGGAGAGAACTTGTGAGGGAGGGAATCAAAAGGAGAGCGGGAAGAAGGCATGAGGAAGAGTACGAAGGAAACTAAGAGAAAAGAGAGATAGATGACATGGAAAAGATTCTATGGATCTTATCGAGGAGGGAGTGAGCATTTTATCAATTGGGGTGCTACCGTTGCCATTTTGTCATCTAAGAGATATGAGACCGATGACGAACGGTAATGGATATGAAGGTTTCCTCATCCTCTTATTCGTTTTTTGGAGCATCCTCACACATAACATCCATTGTCCTTCCTCTTAGAAGCAGAAGTATTTTCCTTCCCTAAATTCTTCTAATTTTGAGTCAGACTCCGTTTCTCAATCGCATCAACATATGAAGGGACATTTCCTTTACCATCAGCACATTTTCCCCCACAGTTGATGCCATCAATTACCTATTATTAGGAGGGGGTGAGTGGGGGTTAACATGTAAAAAAAAATGAAGAAGAAATGATTGAATTGCTCTTTATTCTTTATATATATTTTTTAAAACAAAACCTTAGATATTCTCTTGATAATGGTAGAATTTACATCGAAAAAGATAAAAAAGACCATAACTACAACTCCCAAAATATTTTGGGGATTATAAAGACAAAAAAAATATATTTGAAAATATAACTATCAAATCCTGAAATTTTGAAATTAAAGTCATCAATTTTTCCAATTAAAAAAGACAAATATAACTTATTGTATAAAAAACTCATCCATTGATGTATTTCACTCGTAGATACTTAGATTCATCGTACTCTTTGATTTAGTAATTACTAACTGTAGTAAATATCACTTGTAATAAATATAAATAACTTCATACATATAATACTTAAATTTAACATTTTACCGGGGGCCAATTCAACTACTATTTTTTTATAATACCCTAGGAAGAATAAGAAAGGCTCATTTTTTTTCTCATTTTCTTTAGACAAAGTTAAATTTTATAAACGATAAATAGGAAACTCCCGCATCGCGTCTCCCCTTTCTCTGTAAAAGAAATTTCGCTCCCGCTGAAAATCGAGCATTTGAAAACCGGAAATCCCAATGGCGTCGACCTCTGCGCCACCCAGCGCCGCTGCGTATGGAAGATTCAGAACTGCGGCAGTTACATTGTCCTCGGAGAATCAATCTTTTCTCGTTGTAAGTAAATTGCTCTCATTCTTTGTCATTTCTTCTGTGGACTCTCCATTCTCTACTGTAATCTGAATTTAGTTTCGATTTCAGGAAATTAGGAAGGGTATCAATATGATCAAGGATGTCGCCGTTGATCTTGAGAAGGATAACCAGTCTGAATTGGTGATTGTTGATGAACCCTATCTTTTGTGTTTTATTTATTCGTCCGTTCAATTTCCTGCTTCAAGTTCCCTGTTTCTCCTGGGGAATTTTTAGTGAAGATTTTCTTGTATTTTTCACTTGATTCGTTTACTTCTCTGAATAAACGCTTCCCTCCCCTTCTTCGAGAATTAGTTAGTTTTTCTAATCATTTAGAATCTAGAATTTCAAAGGGTTTGTTAGAAAGAATTTTGAATTTTCCTTTCCATTTTTTCTTTTAAGGACCTGAGAGTTGAATTTGTTCCGATTAAATCAAAAGAAGGGAGAGGCACTTATATTTTTGTTTGGTTATCTCTATCCTGAGTCCAATTTTTAAGTTCATAAGGCAATTTAATCTATTCCACATGTCAAGCTCCATGATGCCAGGCCATAAATTATTGCCTCAAAGTGATGAATTTAGGTAAAGAAAAAGTAAGGATTATTATTAAATTGTTATTATGCAACAATAATGAAGCAGATGATGTGCATTCTGTGATGTTTGCTAAGAGTTTTTCATGTTTTGTATAGGTCTTTGTGAAACTTTGGTGGTAGTTTTTGCATTTTAATGGCATCAGTTCACAATATTATTTGCAGGTCAAAGAACTTGAAGCTAGTGTAATAGAGCTGTTAGATGCTTCAAATGACATCTCACATCTTTCAGTGGCTATTCAATCTATTGGAAACTCTCATGTGCCTGGTCCAGAGGTATCTCCTGGTCCATTCTTGTAACAATGATGAGTTTTGATTTACTATTCTCAGGTTCCAATTTCTTTTGAATTTTCCTTACTTGGTTGTTTAGTTGTTTTCTTTCAGCCAACAGATTTTCAGAAGTTATTTGATGTTGAGATTGCAAAATCAAAAGATTGTCCATCTTCTACTCCTGAAAACAATTCATCATTACGACAGTTCAGAGAAGCTGTCTGGGTATGTCTATCTATTTGATTTTGTTTAAGCAAAGAAGATTTGCTGTCTTTGGCCAATTTTCAAAATTTCAATTCTGAAGCAAACTCCATACGCACTTTGTTATTCTGTTTTCTACCTGGCACTTCAACTAAAACAATTGAAGAAAAGGTAAACAAATAAACTTTTGAGTGGATAGCTAATAGCAAAAAAATTGTGTCAGGACTTTGAAAAACATCTGTTGCTCTAAAAATGGTGCTGGTATTTTTAAAACTATGGGGTGACATGGCTTTTAAAGATATCTTGGTTATATCATGTAGGTAATGAAAAAACTTTATGATTCCGAATAGAATGATTTTGAATATCGATTTATTAGTAAAAAACCTTCTCCAACCTTTGAATTGGCGAAACAAGAACATCGTGATAAGTGAAGTTAGATCCAGTTATTTGGTTTGTTTGGTTTTTTACTTTACTTCATTCAAACGACGGGTTCTTTGATACATGAGCTACATGAGCTTTTTTTGATTGATTGAAAAGAGGGGATAACAAAGTTATCCGCTCATATATTTTGAATCTCTATTTTCATTTTATTATTATTTTTTTCTTTTTGTTTTCCTTTATCTAATTTTATCTGAGAATTTTGTTATATTTTCATCTGATTTAGTTATTTATTTTATGTTCCAAATTCATTAGAAAATCCTTTTTTTTTCCAATTTGTTAGCTCATTAATTGCTTCATCTAATTTCTTTGTTTAATTTATTGTTTAATTAATTTTCATTTTGATTGTATTTATGCACTTCTATTTTATTTTTATTATACATATTATAATTATACTTAGCGTTGGGCTCTTTCATTAACTGATCAAAATATCAGCTAGTCTGCCATATTTTTTTCTTGATATAAAAAAGATAAGTAGATGGCTCCATGTACTCTGATTCATTATTTGGGATTCTGATCCCAAGAGCACTACCAAAGTCTTTCAAGGGTAGGGTTATCTTGACGTAGGTCTGCCTCTGGCCTAGATCAACCTAAGTTAAATGAAGTCTCTATCGTTCTGATTACAAAATGACATTATGAAATTTCATACACCTTAAAGTTCATAGGATGAAAAGAGATTTTTTGAGGTCCTTAGACTCATTATGCCTAGCATTGAATAGACTGGATATTCACCTTATCAATATCTCAAATCCATGATAGGGATGCCGCACTCCTGGCACCTAAAGGTGCTTTTTTCTGCTACTCTTTTTCATGTGTGATTTCCCCTCAAGGGTAGGAATAGGGATGTTTTTAGTACAGATCTTTCAAGCAACGCAGCCTATCCTCTGTATAGGGCTTACACAGCGGTTGGATCAAAGACACATTTGGTTTGTAAATTCCAATCCCAATGTGGTAGACATATAGCTACACAGACTAATCAATAGTTCAAGTCACATACTCCCATAATCCATTTTCTCTTTAGAGAATTCCCCTCAACTCCCTAATATTATTAATTTGACAGGAATAGTTGAAGGGAAATATCTAAATACATGTCTTATTTTTTTTTTAATAATCCATATTTATAGCAATGAAATAATATTTTTCCTTCCCCAAGTAATAAATGATTGATTCAAAATATCGATGAAATATCTTCTCTATAAAGGACCAGAAATACCCGGTTTACGTATCATTGGAAAGTGCATTAACATAAATACGGCACTAAGAAGGGTCAATACAAAAGTGTGTAAACTATAAAAACGAGTCAAGGTGGATTGTCCACACTAGCACTTCCACACAATAATTCTACTAAAGGGTATCCTATTACAGGAATAGCTTCAGGTACACCTGTTACAAATTTCACTGCCCAATAACCAATTTGGTCCCAGGGTAAGGAATAGCCGGTTACGCCAAAAGACGCAGTCAATACAGCTAGAACCACACCTGTAACCCAAGTCAATTCGTGAGGTTTTTTAAATCCACCGGTAAGATACACACGAAATACATGCAGAATCATCATTAGGACCATCATACTTACCGACCATCTATGAACGGATCGGATTAACCAACCAAAGTTAGCTTAAGTCATTATGTATTGAACTGAAGCAAAAGCTTCAGTAACAATCGGATGATAGTAAAAAGTCATAGCAAATCCCATAGCTACTTGTACTAAAAAACAAGTAAGCGTAATTCCCCCTAAACAACAACATGTATTGACGTGGGGAGGAACGTATTTACCAGTTATATCATCTGCAATCGCCTGAATCTCGAGACATTCTTCGAACCAATCATAAACCATTTTTAGATAGGTGGAACTCCCCCTCTGAGAACCGTATATGAGACTTTCGTCTCGTACAGCTCAAGCAAAAACACCCAAATACCCAAATACTAATTGAATATGTAATGAAAAGTTTGAAACTTTTTT
>JAWZTD010000137.1:5929570-5941869 GCA_035221335.1 Echites panduratus | reverse complement strand
TATATATATATATATATTTATATAGTAATTATCAATACATTAATGCTGCAAATCATTGTTCATAATATTTGGCAAAAAATTCTTTTTTTTTATACATCATGAAATTATAATGTGATGACAATATATAATAATATTCATGCATGCAGATTAATCCTGACAAATCTAAGGATCCAGAGCAAGGGCCTAAACATGATCTTAGAAGTAGAGGGTTGTGTTTGGTTCCAGTTTCTAGCACTTTCCCAGCCATCAACGAGTCAAATTATGATTTTTGGAACCCTACATTTGGTGGAACGTACAGATGATCAAAATTGAAAGGATACATAATATCCAGGAGATCAGGCAAAGAAGATATATATGGGGGCATGCAGCAAAGCAAAATGTACTACTACTTTGAGAAGCAAGAGTTCATTCACACACACCGAACCCTAATGAATGATTGTTGAGAAAGGTGTTACATTTACAAGGGAGCTACAATGCCCAGGGCTGGATCATGTTGAGAAGAGATCAAGAGAGAAGAGAAAAATGTGGTACAAACAAAAATATAGATTAGAGATGGAAAGAAAATGATGTGACCCCTTTAGAGGACAAGCAGTTGCTGGCCCAGCTACAGGCAAAATGATGCAACTTTGGCAGATATTAGGGACCATTGTATGCGAATATTATTAGTCTTGTTATAATTGAAGAATTATGATTAAAGGGTTGGTTAGGGATGACAAAATTTAATACGGTGCTTCAATTAATTAGGGAGAATTACTTAATTTAAGTAAAGTTAAATTAATTTTTATATGTTTTTTAAATAAATTTGATAGGATATTAAGTATAACTGTTGTATGTTAAGGGAAGAATGTAGTTGAAGAGAGAAAAAGTTGGCTGGAAATAAAAAAAAAAGGGCCTAAAGGAGCTTTTCTTGATGCATACACTCATATGTCTTGTTTGCGAAAAAGAGCTGGCACTAGCTTTAGTTTAAAAAGAGAAATGGAAAGGAATTGATAAGAATAATTGAATTCCAGAATAGGAGTGAATGAATGAGAGATCAGTTGATTGGAAATCTCACTTTTGATTTGTTTATGTGTTTGGAATATATGTTAGTGGAAGTCAGAGGCTGCCCATAACCAACCAACCCCTTCTCCATCCCTTTTCTTTAATTTTCTTCCTTTGGAATTTCAATTTTCATATTATATTCTTCAACTAAGGAATTAAACGGAGGGATGTAATGTAAACTAAGTGCAGAGAGAGGCAATAAAACCCGCAGCTTTTTTGGGCTATAAATATAAATATATATATATATATATATATCCAATGGTTACCACATTGAACAGCACCCATTGGAAGAGCCAGGAATAATCAACACCAATTCTATAATTAGTACGAAATGAACACATATATAACTAGTGATTTACACATATATAATTAATAAGACAAAAAGGGCTTTAATTAGTAACTTCAAAAAACAGTTTTAACTTGAGAGGTCTCGATATTCAATTCAGTTTAAAATAAGTAATTAGGATATACTAAGGACAGACACTTTTAGCTGCACACATTCAAGTACTTCATTGGGGCACCAAAGATTGGCTTCGCTTAGAAGCATAAATGAATACAAAAAGAAGAGGCATCTATTCACTAACCATTATTATTCTTGTCAAGAGCGTCATATACTATATGAATATGATGAGTCCCATAAGAGTAACAGTAGAACTGCTATCAAAGATGACTGTCTTCTCCTACAAGTTTAATTACTGATTCTCTCTTGCCGTGGCTAGCTCCTGTAGATCAAAGGACTTCCATGAAATTCCATCTTTCTCTGTTTTCACATCTCCATATATAATTTCTAGCCCACTTGGCCCCAACTTTTTAATTAATATCTATAATGATTTTTGAATCATCATCCCTTTTTTTTTGCTCCATCCATTCATTCATTTCTTCAACCACTATATTTGGTTTTAATTATATGATTGCTGCAAATTAATTCCCTTATAAACCAATAATGTACCAAAATTAATTAGTTACTTCTTCTTCATGGTTTTCTTTGCTTTTTGGATATATAGTTGTTAACTTTATTGGGTAAAATCTTTTTTCTGCATTTTGTTTCTATATTTGCACCATTCTTGAACTTGAAAAAAACAAAGCACTTGTATTACGTATTGGAAAATTTTATTGAATGTTCCAGTGTAGTATGTCATTTGTGGAGTGTATGTATACCTACCTATGTACTCATTCTATAACATTTCTTTGTATATATATATACACCTATTATTCTTATTTATTTTAATATAGCTGATCACATCATTAAAAAGAAAACAAATCCAGAAAATGTATATACATGTATAAAAAAAAAATTTTTTTATTTTTTTTAAAAGGGGGGGAGTCGGTGAGACTTGGACCAGGGTTTCAGGAGCGGAATGCCAAAACGCTCTTCAGTTTCGGCAAGCCACCGACAATACCACTAACAGTGGGGACTTGGGCAATTATCCTAATTTGGGACTTTTTTTTTTTCCCCACCTTAACATATATTAAGCATGCACACTACTAAGCATATTCATGGAGCATCATTATATAATTTGCTACTTACTTGTCCATATCATAGGCTCCACCCATCTCTCCCTTTTAAAATTAAATTTCAACTTTTAACCTAATATAAAATTTTATAAAATATAAATTTTTTAATTTTATTTTAATGAAGATGTCATGTTACTAATTAGTGGTAGTACTAGTGAAATGTAAAGAATTATTTGAAATTTAAATTTAAATTAAGTTCTTATATTTTAAAGACATATATATATATATATATATATTCAATTTCTTAGCCTTGAATTTAATATCATATATTCAAGCAAAGCAGCAAAGAAATTAGCAGCACAAGAAGAACAATTAATGCTTTTCACAAAGAACAGCCCCATATTCTTCCGTGTCTTATCTTGAAAAAAGACAATAAAGTTTTAGAAATTTCGTTTCACAACGTGAGATTCCTCCTTATAAATATATATATATATATTTATATATATAGTCTTGGACGTACGTTTGAGGCATTATTTGAAAATTTTTAATTACACATTTAGCTAGGGACTTTGATCAGTTCCCTCCTACTACGCTCTACAAGTTCTGAACTGCTGCCTGATAATAATCTCCACCAAGAAACCCAAAAAATATTCAGAGAACTGTTTTTTCCTTCCTCAATTCCTATACCATTACCACTTCTCCGTCAACATGAAAACAAGGGCAATAATATTTGCTACAAACATCATCAATTGGATTGGAACTGATTGACATTTGACAGAAATCAGTACACTGAATACACCTTAATAATTCTTATCTTACAGAATATATCAATAACCTTTTCGATCGCAGAAATCATATTTAGTATAATAGAGCAAAAAAAAAAAATGTAAGAATGCCCAAGCTGCTTAATTTTCAGAAGAATCAGGCGGCTCCCTTCAATTTCTTGGTGATGGTCGCAATGTACTTGCCCTGGTGGAAAGCCTGCTCCAATTCAAGCTTAGTTGGCTGTCTAGAGCCATCGCCCGCATAGGTTCCAGCACCATATGGACTGCCACCTTTCACATTCTCCATTTCGAACATGCCAGCGCCAAATGTATAACCAATTGGCACAAAAATAATCCCATGGTGAACAAGCTGAGTAACGGCAGTCAACCTGTATAAATATAATCATTCAGAAAAGATAATTCAGTATTATTAATGCTTATTTATGGATAATCAGGTTTAAAATTTCTTAATAGAACTTTCAATGATGTAGAAGATCACCAATGAGGGACTTACGCTGTTGTTTCTTGCCCACCACCTTGGGATCCAGTGCTGTAAAAGATACCAGCAGGCTTCCCAGCAAGCTGCTGTGTCCTCCATAATCCACCTGTTGCGTCAAGGAATGCTTTGAACTGAGCAGCCATCATACCAAATCTTGTAGGGAAACCAAAAAGAAATCCATCGGCCTCAGAAAGTTCGTTGGGTGTGATTATAGGTACATCACTCTTGGCTGGTGCACTCATCTTGACAAGCACCTCCTCAGGTAATGTTTCAGCAACCTGTGCCAAAAAGGATTAATATCTTATATTGTTGACAAGATTTTTTCAGCAGTCACGTTCAAGAAAGAGATACATTTCTGAACTATAATCCATATATCAAATCTTGGAAAAAGGCCATAAGCGAATTTATCATATGGCAGAATGGAAAGCAGATACTAAAAATTTCTTTAAATAAACATATATGTGCAATTTACATGTCAGGGCAAGGCTCAAAGATCCTGAAGAGCAGGCCATTTTTAGGTTCCTATATGTGCTACTTTATGCCTTCACAAATAATCCATTGAGAAAAGATGTCTAGCTTTTACCATTGATCTAAATAGATTAAAGAGTACGGTGGGGTAAAAGGGAGTAATCCACTGAATCGAAGGCTTTGCCTAATGACCATCCGTACACAGCAAGTGAATTGTATAAGCCTCTTTAGTGATTGGAAATGAAAAAAGAACAAATTCATATTACTATATGCAAGACTATATCATGAAACTGAAGTTGAGATCAGCCAATTTAATGTTCCAGAGTCTTGCACCAACTTTCTAATGATAGTATGAGATTTTCAATTAGCTAGGGTACAGGAGCAATTACCCACTGCACTGGAAGCTCCCAACAGCAGAAAAACACAGAGCAGAATCCCCAAAAAGAGAGGGGGAAAAAGCTTATCCAGTTAATTGCTCAGGAAGTTCTCCAGTAATCAAATGCAGCTAATCACGTGTAATCAAGATAAAAGTGTGCCAGAAATTAATTTTTTTAAAAAAACATGAAATGGTGAAATCCAGATAAATGCAGCCGATTCTGGTCACACCTTTAGCAAATATTATCAACTAATACGGCCAAACTTGATCCAGAAAACTGCAGCTCCATCAACAACACTACTATTTTGAGAAAGCTTTCCAGACATTTTTTATTTTCCTTGTCTTCCATAGAAAAGTGAGGCAGAAAAAAATTATAGGAACTGTATCACCTACTTGCCATAGTTTAGCTTCAACTCCTTCAACAGAGGCTGCTCCTTCCTTTATCGCTTCTGCTAGTTTCTCCACATGTCCATACATAGAATAGTACCTGTGCAGCATATTGAGTTGATTTACTCAATTCAAATAACAAACACTAAAAACAATGATACCAAAAAGAATAGGTTTACCCAGTACATGAAGAAAATAAAGAAAATAAAATAAATAGTATGCTTCACAGAAGGAGGTTCCAAAATCAAAACTTATTCGGTAAACAACAGGTCTCGTTCTTAATAGCTATTGGTTCTTTCCCCTAAATATTTCAGACCTTCCCAGGCATCAGGAATACAACCTATGTATGCAACAAATGAGGGTAGGTTTCAGTAATTCTTCCCTATCTGTGCTAACTTCTACGATTATGCTAGAGAACTTCCTACCCCCTGCATAAACACACATCTTTATCTCTGTGTCTGAAACAAACCACAAGAGTCATGGCAGTTACTTAGCAACCCATATAATCCTAAAGATGGACAAACTTAAAGAATTCTTCCACCCTTGAATATCACAAGGACTGATGGACCAAGAAAACACATAGAAATTGCCAGTATTCACCATCTTTTGAAATATTCTAACACAGGAGAGGTCTTATCTATTCACAAAAGGTACTTCCCATCTTGGTTTTTTCTATATTTAGCATAACCAGGTTATAGTCCATATGATCATAATAACATTTCCCTAAGTGTTCAAAGTAGGCTTAAGGTTTCAATATCATAAAACGTAAAGAAAAATTGATATACTAAGGAAAAATTCAGAGGAAAGAGATAGAATAACATGTAATCCATGTGTAAATACGGCAGAAAAACAAACTTCAAGAGTAGATTAGTTACAGCACAAAGAAATTGCAATAAAGCAATGACACAAACATAAAAAAATTCCCCTTGCTTCCAAATAGAATCCAGCCTTTCCTGTCCAACCATGTCTAGTGCATGGAATGAATTTGCTACACTTTAATCTGCTCTAGAACTGCACAAGTGGCAACATATAGGAACTCAGCTGTAAGAAAGAAATACTATTCTCCTCACCACAATGATAGGCACACTTTTCTAGTTTGTTTTTAATAAATTTTATTCATATTTTGTCCTTCAAAGTGTATAAGTCTCTTAACACTCCCTTATTTGATGCACATATATATAAACAAATGTACTACCATTGCATGAAAATGGAAGTAGATCTGTCTTTGTTGAGACAGAAGGTAAAACGGATAAAATTTTTCACCAACGTCCATGGCAAGCTAGACAAAGATAATAGCACGAAAAGGTCAAGGAAATGCCTTCACAGTTTGATAACAAAGACATCAACGAATCTCAGGAAATTGCATTGCAGAAGCAAAATAAGTCCACTCGATTATCTGCAACTATTGCTTATCCAGAAATAAGAATTGTATTACTGGATATCCAGAGCACCAAGAGTAAAATAATATAATTATAAAACTGTAAATGACACGGGAATTATATTTTCCTTATCATGAATTGATGCAATATTGACAGGCATACACCAAGTGGAAGATGCTATGTCACCAATCATATAGTGACCAAAAAACAGTACTAATCTTATTTCCATAAAATTGACATTTCCTTACCAGTCAAAGCAGACTCCAACCTCACCTCAGGATTTGAAATGATTAAAAAAAATGAAAAAGATTTCCCAAACTGGATCAGAATTGTTGTTCATTTACAGAAGCCAAAGCAATTTCCAGTGACATATAAGTCAAAAAATAAGGTAAAAAAGACTCAATCTTCGATACTGACTAACAAAATCACCCTGTCCTTCCACCCCCAAATGTTATCTCACCAAAGCTATAGACACCAAAAATCATTTTCACTACACAGACTTAAATCATAAACCAGTTGATGATTAATTCAGTATAATCAGACGTCATCAAGCAATCTTTTCAATCAACAATCAAAAACTCCTTCAACAAATCTAACAATCACCAAAAACCAAACTACACCAAAAAATCATTTTCACTACACATTTAAATCACAAACCAGTTGATGATGAATTCAGTATAATCAGACATCACCAACGAGTCTTAACAATCAACAATCAAAAACTAGCTCAAGAAATCTAAGAATTACCAAAAAATTAACAACATCATAAGCATTGGGTCTTAAAATCCAAAAGTCAGTCTCAAATGAGAAACTCGTTCAAATGCAACGCATAACAACAGCAGATCATCCAAAAAACAGAAGTTAACGTAGAAAAGTTTAAAGGAGAGAGATAATTGCTTACACGATATAAACTTTGGTGGCCATTGATATCCAGTGACAGAATTAAGCCTAAATTTGAATCCTGAAATGTTTTTTGGACAATGAATCGAGAGGGAATAGAGAGAAGAACAGCGAAGAAAGAAGGTGTATATATAAGTGGGAAGCCAGTCCAGATTAGTTGAACTTAGAAGTGTGCAATTAGTGGTAAATACTGGTGATTGATTACCACCCATTTATTTTCCTTATCAAAATCAAAATCTACTACTAATTCTCAAATAAAAATTTTCCTTCTTAATTATTACAAGAATATTAATTTTCCTTTTAAGATGAGTTTTGATCAAATATGATTTATTTTTATTATTTTTGATAAGAAGGATTTTGAAAATTGTATTAAAACATTTATATTAAGAGAATTAAAAATGATTTTTAACTTTTATTTTGAAAATTATAATTATTAATTAACATTAAAATTTATTTTACAGAGAGTGGCGGGGAGAGTGTGAGTGATTAATTAATTAATAACTAGTCACCAGCGAAAGAGAAGCAGTAAAAGAAATAATGAGAAAAGAAAACGGCACCGTATACAGCGTAATAAGAACAGAGTGACCTGTAATGATGAAATATTGTTGTCATGCTCAGTGAGTGGATAACTGCCTGCCACCCTAATTTATATTCTCTGTTATTAATTGTTTTTTGTATCGTTTTTTTTTTCCCTAGAGTGTTTAATTAAGTGCGTGGATAAAATTTCAAAGTCTTCATCCAGGTGGACCAATGAGAACCTTTGACTTTATCACGGTGGTCCCTCCGCTCTATAAGGCTTTGACCGTCATTTACTAAGAGAATTGACCATGAATTTTCAATTTTGGGATATGAATAATTGTCTTCTAAAATTTTTAGAATAAGATTGAGAAATAGGATTAATAATATAATTTTAAATTAATTTGAAGAATATTTTATAATAAAGTAATTAAGGCATAATTATTTTATTATTAAATTTTTTTATATAATAATATATTAAAAGTAATTTTAAAAAAATGAATTACTAAAACTATTTTACAAGTTAACAACCACACATTATTTAAAAGAATAGATATTTGATCAAAAACGGGGGGAAAATGAAAAATAGACCTTAGAGCCTATATAGTATAGGGGAGCAAAAAAACATGGGCCCATATTTTACATTTATTCGGAGGAGTTGTTTTAGTGGAAATTGACTTTAAGATGTTTTTCATGTTTACTAATTTTTAAAAGGAAAAACTTCTAGAAAGTGTTTGGTAAATGGTAATGGCATGGAAAAAAGGTTTGATAAAGATGACGTTCCTTTTGTTGAAGGCTGAGCAAAGCTCCCGAAATTGGTCAAAGGTAAATAAAAAAGATTACACCAAAGTCAAAATTTTCTTTTTTTTATTTCTTTATAATGCTGCCTAAGTAATTTCCAAATAACCAAAGGTTAAATAGGTAGATTAAAAAAAATAAAAATATTTTAAATTTAAACATTTCAAAAAATAAATAATTAATTGGTCATAAATTAAATTGTAAGCCAAGCTTTAAAAAAAAATTTTATTTTAAATAACACCGAAAATCCATTCAAGTTAAAGTGGACTATCTTTTTTTTTTCAGATGTGCACAGGTTAACCTATTGGCCATGTAAAAAAAAATTAAAAAAATTGGAAGGTGATAGAAGTGAAACAACTCCATGACAGGGCCATCATATAAAGTAAGCAACTTTTCAGTTTTCTGGCCAACTCATGAAGCAAAGGGGTCGGGAGAGCTCTATTTTGAGATGAGGTGAGGTGCCCACTAAGGAAACCTACTACCACAACAATTTTACATGAAATATTATTATTGCATAAACCTCCATTTCTGGTCTTTCAAAGATTTCTAGAAGAAAGGCCCACAAAGCCATAAAGATAGATCCATTAGTCTTTGGCTTTTCTTTCAAGAATTCAACTCCTCCTGCTTCACCAATCAGTCATCAGCCGGTCCACCCCCACCCACAAACAAAATCACTATAAATTTTAACGTCCTGCGGGTAAAGGCAGATCAGATATATTCTGTGCTCTTTGTTTTCATTCCATGCTCTCTCATTTTAGTGGATCCAGCTTTCTCACCATGTCCTGTTGTTTGGCTCCAGAACAGCTATAATGCAAAAGGGCAGAAGCTAATGGATATTCTACCAAAATGTGGGTCCAAAAAGTGGATAAGCTATAGAGGTTCGTGCATAGGAAGCCTAATCAGAATTCATCAATACCTTGTGTTGTTGCCATAACTCATGACTTTGTGTCTACTCTTTACCTTCTTGCAGCTTCAGATATGAGATGCTTCTTTTTAAAGTGACATTTGGTAAATCCAGGAATGAATTATCGCATTGATAGTCGTTATATTTGCAACAGATCATACACATTTGTACTCTAGATACCAAATTTGAAGTATTTTGACATTCTGCCCTTTCAACCTAACTTCGTTTCAGAGTTCAGCAAATTTTCAAGCAAACATATTAGGTTGGAGATCTAAGTGAGTTTGCACAACAAATATAGTGAGACAGGGAAGCCACTAAACATCTCCTTATATGAAATTGGGGCATTTTGATCAAATCCAATACATAACCTCATAGTCAGATATAAAATTCACAGGTAAAACAATCCAGTCTCAACTCTCATGCAATTATCCTGCAGGTTAATTTAGATATTACATGAACATTCCTAATCCAACAGCAGTCCTTGAAACTCTTCCTAAAGTTACAAAACCAAAAACAAAACCAAATTGTCAGGATATTATAGAGCTTATATCAAGAGATGTAAAACTCACTCTTTCCCTTAAATTTACCTGTAGAACTTCTGGGAGTGCCATATCATGCCAAAGTAAGTGAAGATTCATCATAGAAAACCAGTGCTTATCAGCTAGGTACCTCAAAGATCACAACTTCTAAGAGAATATATAACCTAGGATTCCATTTTGTTTATTTTTTGTTAAGAACTACCAGTTACAACCCAGATATTTCATCAAGAACCTTGTTTCCCAGAAAGCAACTGCAGATCAAAACTTCTTGCAACATAAAAAGAAGGGTAGTTGTAAGTCTGATCTACTTCCTTTCTGCAATAGTTTTATATATTTTCACTAAATGAGAAGCTGCTATAATTGATCTTCATGTGCTGATATATGCTCTGTATTGAGTTACTTATGCATGTCCTCAATTTCTGTTTAAATAATTGGTACAGATTAAGTGACACAGAAACTTGTGTGACAACCGAAGTATCAGATGCAGTACTTGTACTAGACAATAATCAATGATTATCTAGCACAACAAGAATAATTCATAGAGTAATTTTCTCCCAGATGTATAAGTAGTGCTTAGAGCTATGTTTTCTCCTTTTGATGAGTTAATAGCACTTTATTTCTTTCCAAGTCTCAAGAACTTAAATCCAGATGTTAAAACCCGTCATTGATATAAAGAGACCATCGATCAAGTAATCCCAAGAGACGATCACAAATGAGGACAAGAAATGAAAGAAGAATCTTCATAATCAGGACAAAACTTTCTAATCAGTAATCATGCAAATAGCAACTTTCAGATTTGAGAGGGAACCATATGATTTATCTACACACCGCCTTAAGTGAAATCATTTGCATAATTTTCCAAATAAAAGAAAAAAAAAACACAAAGTTAAATATCCCACCAAATCATCCACTTGTTTCAAACACATGAAAGTGTGGACTAAAGAAACCTAAAACAAATTGACTCTCCCTTGTGATCAGTTTATCTGAATAACACTATGACAAGAAGAAGAAATAGGCACCTGAGTTGTGCCTTACCTTGTGTATATAAATTTCCCAAAAAATGAACAGCTCCAATTTAACATCCCAGAAATGACAGAAATGCTCACCGCCTGTGCACGCAATTCTTAAGAAACCTGACAATGCTCAGAAGATTCAATTTAGATCAACAGAACAAAATTGAGCTGAAATAAGGTTCCAAATTAGAAGAGTTCTACATAGTTACAAGCATGCAACCAAAAGGCATTTGTCTCAAGAATATGACGTCAGATAAATACTCTTAGACCAGTGATATTTGTAGCCAACGAGACCTTCATAAGCATTAAATTCTATCTTACAGGTATCTTCCCAACACCAAACGAAATCAAAGGTAGGTAATTGATTGTGCATTTCATAATTGGGAATCTCGTGGCATTGCTCCATACGTCATTGAGCTTCTAATACTAAGATTAACTTCCCATTGCTATGACTGGTGTATAGAGACTTCAGTCTGGTATTCTCAGTTTTAGTACTGACAGAATCAATTATAAGCCTTTCAAAGAGCCACCATAGAATATGTCAAGTTCCCATGGAGTTATTGGATTTATAAGAGATGGATTTCATTTACCATGGTTATCTGTTAGAGGTGGTTTTTTGCATACAAACCTGCAAGTGGTCGAAGGTCCTACAACCCAATGATCAATAACTCTTGGAAACCCTTTCTTTCTTCTCCCTGCAGAGAAGAATTCGTAAATGTAGAAGCAGCATATTGGATTTTCTGCTTCTTCTAATAACTTAAAAGTCTCTCTAGTTCCTGTGAGTTGCACAGCTAGCCTATTCGGTGGAAGATCCAATGGCCTGTTAATCTTTTGATTGGTTCCATCATTGCAGGTCTAATCAACAGTTTAAATTGCAACTAGAGGTATTTTACACTTCCTTGACTCTTAAAAGATCACAACAATAAACCGCAGCCCCTCCCACCCCAAGTGCCCCACCCAATCCTCCTTTTCATACTCAGCTTTAAACACCCACAAAGATTTCAAGTTATAACATTTTCAGAAAGATTTCAAGTTATAACATTTTCAGTCATCAACTCAAACGTTGATGAAGTATGTGAACATCAAATTGTATAAACAAAAGAGGACTCAGTGAGTGGAGATACACACTCAAGGCTCTCTTTTCCCATTCTTTCATGATAGGTAATTTGCAGGGTAACATACCACCAAATAGACATGATTGAAGTCTATAATAGATGTTTCAGAGTCTACTGACAACTGGTGTGCTTCTTATCGTAGTAC
>JAWZTD010000137.1:5907084-5919269 GCA_035221335.1 Echites panduratus | reverse complement strand
ATATATATATATATATATATGTATAAGGACTTCGCCTCTTGAAAGCATCCGTCCGTGTGAAATTCAGGAAAGGTCCACATTTTATGCTGACTTCACGCAAGAATGTGCTACACGTTCTTTGGCAATTTTGTCTCTATACGGTGTATAGAGAAAAGTGAGTCATAGTCATAGATCTTGGATGAAAAATACATAATCGCTTTTTCTTACTTGCGTATATTATTTTTTTAATTAACTTAATATAATTTTTAATAATTAAATTAAAATTTTAATTAATATATTACGATATGGTATGTCCTCACATACATTTCGATTATTATGTTAAAAGTTAGTAATTTATCAAGAATAGATAATGTAGAAAAATCTAATTAAATTCATCTCTCATACTTTTGATTCCTTATAAAATTTTAATTAAATATAAAAATAGATCAGGTGATTGGAGATATTTCTAAAATAATATTTATATAAATGATTAATTTTAAACAAAAATTATGAGATCAACTTTACAACACTAGTCCATTCAATCCCCTTCTTGAAAAGAAAAATTCATAGATCTGAGAATGGATATCTAAAAAATGGAGATTTTGTTTTTCAATATGTAAAAATTAAAATTAAAAAATAAAGAAGAGTATGATTGAAAAATCGGAATTTTTGAATGCTTTCGAATCAATTTTTTAATGAGGATCTTGACTTAAGTGAGGCTGCATTGAAAAGATCTGCTGCAGCCACATTCATGGCCATGGGTCTCTCGCGATACCATCCATTCATGCTCTGCTTCTTTTTGTTCCCGCAACTTACAGAATTCCAGTAATAGTTCTAAGGTTCATTCTCTCGCCAAGCATGAAGCAGAGAACAAAGCTTGCAGTAGGAGCTTCTTCAGGTTTATCCTTGCTTTTCTTGTTTTCGTTGCTTTCTAGTTTGAAGATTATATGCGCAGTAGATACAATTACCACAATTGACTCAATCAAAGATGGCGAGACCATCATTTCATCTGATGGAACCTTTGAAATGGGATTTTTCAGCCCGGGTGATTCCAAGTATAGATATGTCGGTATATGGTACAAGAAGATATCTTTGAAGACTGTGGTTTGGGTTGCAAATAGAGAAACTCCATTGAGCGGTGGTGATTCTGGGGTTCTGAAGGTCATCGAACCGGGGGTTTTAGCTCTTCTAGATGATGCAAATAGCACTATATGGCACACTAATGCTTCAAGAAGTGTGCAAAACCCGGTTGCTCAGTTATTAGATTCTGGAAATCTTGTTGTTAGAGGTGCAAATAATGTTAGCCCAGAAGATTTCCTATGGGAAAGTTTCGATTTTCCGACCGATACTCTACTACCGGAAATGAAGCTTGGTTGGAACTTGGAAACCGGCAGAGAAACGTATCTTTCGTCGTGGAAGAGCAACGACGATCCCGCGCCAGGGGAATTTGCCTACCACTGTGATCCTTCTGGTTATCCCGAGAACGTCATAAAAAAGGGCTCTCTTTTGTGGTATCGATCTGGACCATGGAACGGTCTGCGTTTCAGCGGCGCTCTGAACTCTAGGGAAAGCCCATTTTATAAAATTGATCTTGTTTTTAATAAGGAGGAGGTGTATTTTACTTCTTATCTCATTACCAAAGTTGCAACAAGATATGTTTTAAATCAGAGTGGTGTTGCACAACGTTGGACGTGGGTTGACCGAACTCAAGAATGGGTATTGTACCTTACTATACCGGGTGATAACTGTGATTCTTATGACCTGTGTGGTCCATATGGCATTTGCAGGATTGAAAATTCTCCCCTGTGTGATTGTTTGGATAGATTTGTGCCGAAGTATCCTAATAACTGGATTGTGGCAGATTGGTCAGATGGCTGTGTTAGGAGGATACCGTTGGAATGCCGTAATGGAGATGGATTCTTGAAGTATTCTGGTGTTAAATTGCCTGATGCTCGAAATTCCTGGTACAATGGCACTATGTCGCTTGAAGAATGCAGGTTGAAATGCATGAATAATTGCTCTTGTATGGCTTATGCAAATTCGGACATACGAAGTGGGGGTAGTGGCTGCTTGCTTTGGTTTGAGGAGCTAATTGACATAAGAGAGGTAAATGATGGGCAAGACATCTACATCAGGATGGCTTCATCTGAAATAGGTCAGGGTTTCCTTGATAAGCTGATGAATCTGTTTACACCTGTTTTGAAATTTTGATTTCATGTGACATAGGCTGACGCATGCGTTTGTTTGAGAACTAATTTAAAAAGAAAATAACAGCGGTTGAAACCCCCATCAACATTATTGACTACGGCAATACTGGAAAGAACACTTCTCATACTCGTTATTACTTTGTCTATGTCCATTCAGTGTAGCTGTCTTCCTTCTAGAGAATTGCTTTCTTGTTGAATATCTCCAATTGCTTGTCTTGACATAAGCTCAGATGCAAACCAAAGGTTGCTGGAGGTTGGAAATGAATTCCAATGTTTATTTTCTTTATTCAGATGCCTCTTGTTTTGAACATTCAATACTGTTCTACTAAATTGTTCATAAAAGAGTCTGTTGTCAATTAACATGTAGAGTGATAACTTGCGGTTACATTAAACTTAAGTGCTTGTGCCTTTAGATATCTGTCTAATCATTTGAAGTTAAGTAAGAATAAATCTGAAATTAAGTTGTGGTAGTTTTCTATTGTTTGAAAGGTAAATTTGCCTGTTCTTTGCAAATTTTGCAGCCTCATTGAGCTCCAACAGGAAGAGAAGAAAAATAATTATCTTGAGTGTGTCAGTGTTGACCGGAATAGCTTTGTTAGGCCTGAGCCTGGCACTCTACATTAAAATATGGAGACAGAAGCATATGAAGGTGAAAGAAAAAGGTAAGATGGATGATTTTGTGATCTGTGAAAGATTAATAGCAGCCTCTTACCAAAGAGAAATGATTCCTTGGATATGCAAGTCATGCAGTGACTCATATTGCAGGAAGACAGATACAGGATGATCAGCTACCACAGTTTGACTTAGCTACCATTATTAAAGCTACCAACGCTTTTTCACTTGCAAACAAGCTTGGAGAAGGTGGATTTGGGCCTGTTTACAAGGTGACCACAAAATAAAATCTTATTCAATCTTTAAACAGGCAACGAAGATTAGGACCCTTTAATTTTTCTTCCACTCATGAAAGTTGGTAGCTCTTGGACTGGGAGAAAGCTAACATAGACTTTGTTCAGCATTCTTCAAAACAATCACTAGATTACTGGTATGTTTTAGCAGATGAATTACTGTTTTAAAAATTTTGATTCTCAGGGAATGCTTGAAGAGGGACAAGAAATAGCAGTAAAGAGGCTTTCAAAATCTTCAGGTCAAGGGCTTCATGAATTCAAGAATGAAGTTTCATGCATCGCCAAGCTTCAGCATAGAAATCTTGTAAAGCTACTGGGATGCTGTATTGAGGGAGAAGAGAAGATGTTGATCTATGAATACATGCACAACACTAGTCTAGATTCATTTATATTTGGTATGGCTTCTGAGTTCTTACTCATCATAATTTTGGGATTAGCTGTTCACTCGGTTAATTGGTTAATGAATGTTGCAGCAGAAATTCTAAATCGATTATCCTGACATTTCTTGATGCAAATTCGGAAATAGAGATGTTTCTCAAAGCTATCAGCTGTATCTATTTTGGTGTGTTCTTTTATTGTTGCTATACATTACCTACTTACAAATGAGAAAACATCTGTTGCAGATCCAACAAAAAGAAAGTTACTTGATTGGCCTAAGCGCTTCCATATCATCAACGGAATTGCTAGAGGACTCATGTATCTTCATCAAGATTCCCAATTGAGGATAATCCACAGGGACCTCAAAGCTAGCAATATTTTACTAGACATCGACATGAACCCCAAGATATCGGACTTTGGGATTGCCAGAAGCTTCTTAGGGAATGAGACAGGAGATAAGACAGGCCGAGTAATAGGAACATAGTAAGAATGATTGTGCACATAATACCTTAAAGAATCCTTTATAGTTCTCTTGTTCTTACCATTGTCCATTTCAATGCAGTGGCTATATGTCCCCAGAATATGCAGTTCGTGGCATCTTCTCAGTAAAATCAGATGTATTCAGCTTTGGAGTGTCAATTCTAGAGATCGTGAGTGGTAAGCGAAACAAAGAATTTTTTCATGGAGACCACCACCACAACCTTATTGGGCATGTAAGCATAGCAAAATACTACCATTGTCTTTGAATATCCAATGCTTGAAGGACAAAACTCATCCCAAGAAATATTGGTAACTTGATATCTCACATATGCAGGCATGGATGCTGTATAAAGAAGGAAGGTCATTAGAACTAGTAGATGAAAATTTGGGAAACTCCTATCATGTGCCGGAGGTTTTGCGGTCAATCCATGTAGGTTTGTTATGTGTACAACAATGTGCTCAAGATAGGCCAGACATGTCTTCTGTGGTTCTGATGTTGAGCAATGACAGTGATTTGCCTGGAGCTAAATATCCTGGATATTTCATGGAAAGTAATGGGCTTGATGGCAAATGTTCTTCTAGTTCAACAAATGACGTAACCATTACGAACTTATACCCTCGTTAAACAGATAAAATTCTTTTATAGTTGATTGTTTTGGAGTAATCTGTTCTTTCTTTTATAGTTGATTGTTTTGTAGTAATCGGTTCTTGTAACAGCTCGAGCAGGGATCAGCACCTCTGCAATTTTAGTTTCAGATTCTTTATGTACCAAAGGGTAATAGTAACTTCAGCCACCACGTATAAATCGATAAAGAGGCTTTTCTACTGTTCTTCCAATGCCTAAAAGCCAGGATTACAGGAGATCTTCATTCCCTTTCAGATCCATTTTCCGATGACATTCTTCTGTATCTTCATAACAAGAGCCCCTTTACCCTCTTTCTGGGACACCAATATCTGATTTTGGCAGATGCCTGCAATTGCAGACCATGATATTAATTGGTCAAATAAAAAGATGAACACTGTATCAAGCCGTAGAAATTCTGTCATCTTATTCAAGTTGCTGTCATCAATGACTTGGTGAACAGGATACCAAAATTAATTAAGAATAAACATCCTACAATGCAGGGTTTCTTTTTTAAACTCTACAGCTGTTTTCCCTGTCGTCCGCGAACCTCAATGAGGTGGACACGTAGCTGCTCAAGATTGGTCTTACGGTAATTCTTTCTAAAACTCCCCCCCACCAAGATATTGACTTGTGGAAAACATCATATTCCAAGATCCCATGATGAAATAAATGTCAAAAATTCAACTAAGCTGATAACTTGTCATCCTCAGGTCTCAATTCTCGAACATGGTGAATTGAATTCAATATATGATCCAACAGAAGCTTTTCATTCTACAAAATATGGAGCTTGAAACTGCGGTTGATACATCAACTACAGGTTTCTCCTTATTGCTTCCGGTTTTGTTCTTAATCTGCAGTACTAATATTTCTTGTGCTATAGATACAATTACCACAACCGGTTCGATTAAAAATGGTGACACTATCATTTCTTCTGATGGGACCTTTGAAATGGGGTTTTTCAGTCCTGGAAATTCCAAGTATCACTACTTGGGTATATGGTACAAGAGAATAACTTTAAAGACTGTGGTTTGGGTTGCAAACAGAGAATCTCCACTCACCAATGCAACAGGTATCTTAAGGGTCCATAATCCAGGAGTTCTAGTTCTTTCCAATGACACTAACGCTACTGTATGGTCAGCTAACTCGTCAAGATCAGTGCAAAATCCAGTTGCACAACTCCTGGACTCTGGAAATCTAGTTGTGAGAGATGCAAATGATGAAAATCCAGACAACTTCATTTGGCAGAGTTTTCACTATCCAACCGATACACTTTTGCCTGACATGAAACTTGGGAGAAACTTCGAAACAGGCAGAGAAGTGCATCTCTCATCATGGAAGAGCAAAGATGATCCAGCACCAGGTGATTTTATTTATCAGTGTGATCCTACTGGTTATCCTCAAAATATACTTAGAAAAGGTCTAACTGTGCAGTACCGAGCTGGACCCTGGAATGGCCTCCGTTTCAGTGGAGCTCAGAACTCTAGAAAGAATTCTATATACTCATTTGGATTGGTTTTCAATGACAAAGAGGTGTATTTTTATTATCATCTCATTAGCTCAGTTGTTTCGAGGTTTGTACTAAATCAGAGTGGTGTTGCACAACGTTGGACATGGGTTGATCGGACTCAAGAATGGATCCTTTACCTTACTGCCCCGAATGATAACTGTGATTCTTTTGCATTATGTGGTCCTTATGGTACCTGCAGAAATGGAAATTCTCCTGTTTGTGGTTGTTTGGATAAATTTGTGCCTAAATATCCTGGTAATTGGGTTATGGGTGATTGGTCCAGTGGTTGCATTAGGAGTACACCCCTGGATTGCCCTAATGGAGATGGTTTCTTGAAGTATTCTAGTGTTAAATTGCCGGATACACGAAATTCATGGTACAGTGAGACTATGACACTTGAAGACTGTAAGTTGGTGTGCTTGAAGAATTGCTCTTGTGTGGCTTATGCAAATGCTGATGTTCGCAATGGTGGAAGTGGCTGCTTGCTTTGGTTTGACAACTTGATTGACATGAGAGGGATAGCAGAAGGGCAAGATATCTACATAAGGTTGGCTTCATCTGAAGTAGGTATGCATTGTATAAAACAGTACTTGAAGGTTCTTCTGCCAGAAAGTATTCTTTATTGGTGTAAAAAATTCTCTCATTTTGGTTCTCAGTACTCTTTAATGTACACAATCAATTACCAAAAGTTCTCTGTTGGTGATCTATTTATCTTCAGGATTTTCCTAATTACTCCTAAGCTCAAAGTCATACATGACAAATTAAATTTTAGATGGTACTTAAGTATGCACGTACTGGAAATTTTGAAATCTGATAAATGAAGACAACGAGTTTCCTTTTCTTGGGGGATGAGGGGCTGTAAGGAGAGAATAAATAGAAGAATCTAAGAAATGATTAGCTGTAAGATTTGCCATTTCATATACCCTTACCTTCTAAGGTTTCTATTAAAAGTGTGATTATCTTTCCTTTTGCATTGTTTATTCGGCAGAACCCTCCAGTGGGAAGAAGAAACAAATTCTTAAAGTGAGCCTGTCCGTAGTGGCTGGAGTGCTTCTATTAGCTCTGTGCCTCACACTCTGTATAAAAATTCAAAAGAAGAAGAAGAAGGATCTCGAGTTGAAAATAGATGGTAAGGCGAATGCACTGTTCTTTTTTAGGTGACTTACATTGATTCAAATCTTTCTTGGTGAAGATGTGTTCATGGGGCTCATTTTGTAGGAAGGCATATACAAGACTCCAAGAAGGACTGCAATGATCAAAGTCATGGAAACAGTTTAGAACTTCCGATTTTTGACTTGGCTACAGTAATTAAAGCTACCGAGAGTTTTTCAATTGAGTACAAGCTTGGAGAGGGTGGATTTGGTCCTGTGTACAAGGTTACTTCCTATTAAAAAACAAGAGAATTTCTTGAAGTTCATTCTATAGCTTAGAGACCAAAATCTCTTAAATTATCAAATTTTTATAAGATTTTCTGAACCATTACAAAAGCAGAGTCCAAGCTACATTTATCCAGGATTGATCAAAATCTCCGAATTAGTTCATTCTTGGAATGGAAATTCTTACCACCTATTCATTGGTGCCTCTCCTTTACACCTTTTCCTACACCCAACTGTCATTGCATAAAGTTGTACCTAAGAAACTGTGTTACACTTGGTTAGAAAACAGATTTTATAGACTCTAGTCTCTAACTAGAAAAAAAGGAATGGGAAGAAAATTTATATAGAATATTAATCTTTGTGTGTACACTGTCATCTTCAGGGTGTGCTGGAAGAGGGACAGGAAATAGCTGTGAAACGTCTTTCAGCGACTTCCACGCAAGGGCTTGATGAGTTTAAGAATGAAGTAACATGCATTGCCAAACTTCAGCACCGAAATCTAGTAAGGCTGTTAGGCTGCTGCATTGAAGGAGAAGAAAAGATGCTGATCTATGAATACATGCCTAATAAAAGCCTGGATTTGTTCATATTTGGTATGGCTTGTTAAACCTTTTTTAAGCTATCACAGTCATTTATCTATAAATAAGTCGCTGTAAATTTTTCAAAGATAGATAGATTATCATCACCTAATAGTATTAGTAATGATATCTAGGGAAATTTTGTTTGTTTTCTGATATTCAACTTTAACAATTATAAAAAAGCATACCAACTAATCATAGAAGCACAAATGACAGACCTGAAAGTTTTGGACAGATCAAACGAAAAGCAAGCTACTTGATTGGCAAACACGATTCCAGATTATCAGTGGGATTGCTAGGGGACTTACGTATCTCCATCAAGATTCCAGACTCAGAATTATCCACAGAGACCTCAAGGCTAGCAATATTTTGCTAGATATTGATATGAATCCAAAGATATCAGATTTTGGCATGGCAAGAATTTTTAGAGAGAATGACACCGGCTTCAACACAAAAAGGGTAGTTGGAACATAGTAAGGCTCAATATTTCACCATTTGCAATGAAATTCTTCTGAATATGCCATTGCCCCGTATCCCTAATTCTTGTTTGACTCCTTAATGCAGTGGCTACATGTCTCCGGAATACCAAGTTGATGGCCTCTTTTCAGTAAAATCAGATGTATTTAGCTATGGTGTGTTGGTTCTGGAGATTGTGAGTGGTAAGAGAAACAGAGGATTTTTTCATCCTAACCACAACCACAACCTTCTTGGACATGTAAGTACTGTTGCATCTTGATTTTAGTATTGTTTATCTTTACTTAAATAGAAAACTAGTCCTTAACCAAACTGATGATTCCAAATGCTGCGGCTGCAGGCATTTAAGCTTTACAAAGAAGACAGGTCGAGGGAATTGATGGATGAAAATCTAGCTAAGTCCTGCAACTTACCAGAGGTGCTGCGATCAATCCATGTTGGACTTTTGTGTGTGCAGCAATCCCCGGAAGACAGGCCAAACATGTCTGCTGTAGTCATGATGTTGAGTCATGAAGGTACCCTACCTCCTGCCAAACAGCCTGGCTTTTTCACAGAAAGAAATGTGCTGGATATTGAATGTTCTTCTAGCTCCCAAATTGCTAATTCAAGAAATGATATGACCATCACATTGTTATCCCCCCGATAAAGAGCATCCGGAATCTTTTCTTTCTACTTGTGCATTGTAAAAATGAAAAGATACCATTCATTCTTTCATTAACTAACTTAAAATTAGAGACCAAGATCCGCAGAAATGTTTATTCTTGGAACTTTTTTTGTGCACAGACAGATCCGTGAAGAGAACCCATATTACAGTCGAGACAGAAAATAGCTGTCGTAGATAAATGGTGGGAGTCTTGGCATTTGATAACTAGATATATTTGTGGCACTGTCATGTTATGCAGTTATTTGAGTAGTATTTTTGTTAACTCTAGGCGGTTTGAGACACATGAATGGTTGTTAAATATAGATGGATATGATTTATATAATCTTTTCAGACAAGCATGTTGTCGATTTTATAGACAAAAACAAATATTTATTATGATGATGTACTCTATGATTACACTCTTTTCAACACAGCACACTCATAACACATGATCAAGTGTCGGTTGTGAACTCCGTGTTTTATATAAATGTTTCGTGTATAAATATGATCCAAGCAAGCCGTAACTGTTGACCCTTATGCCCCTTCTTACTTGTGTTATTTATAGAGAGAGAGAGAGAGAGAATATTAAGAGACGATAACAATATTTCTAGGCTAGTTAATGGCATCAATTTAACACAAAAACTTGCCTACTTAGATCTCCACGATGTTGGCAAGACGAAACAAAGAGACCCTTCACAACAATGGACCATATATGTATATAAACATTAATGGTTTCATTCCCTAATTATTTCTTAAAACACACGCACCATTTCTCCCGGATAAAAGTGAGAGAAGGAAACTGCATGGAAACTTCCTTGTCTCGTCTTTGATTAAGTGAACCCCACCCACGCTCCCACGCCCCATGCAGTGTAAAAAAACGTGTGCAGGCAAAAATTGGGTGCATAGGGACACTGATTAAGTTTTAAAGTAAAAAAATCAATATTGATAGTGAAAAGTAAGATAATTGGAAAGTGAATGTATGTGTATGTATGTATGATGGGTTGGAGTAATAAGTAACGAAAAAGACTTAAGTGAGGAGGAATCATTACCGACGCAAAGTTTTGGCTAAAACTTCGTCATTCATTAGTTTGCTTTCCCTACAAGGAAGGATCATAAGCCTGTCTTATCAATGCACGGACATTGGCAAAAATCCAAACCAATGAATGATACGACCACACAACTTACTCTTATTTTCTTCACAACACTGTCTTAAAAACAAAGCAAATATTTATGATTAAGAGCAAAATTAGGCAAATAGACAAAGAGTTGACATTCTAATTCAGAATAAAATTTGGACACTTAATAATAATAATAATTATTATTATTATTATTATTATTATTATTATTATCATCTAAAATCAGTTGTTTTTCATTATATATGAATGTTAATACCACTGTGGCAATATCAAGATCTAAGTATCTCATTCAATTATAAATATATATATATATAAACTCTTAAAAATTATTTTTGAAAAATAATAATTGATTTATTTCAAACCTTCAAAATAATATAATTTTTAAAGAATTTTTGTATAATATAATATATATATGTCACGTAACAAATCAAGTGAAATTTATAGTTACACTAAATATTAACTCTTTTTAATTTATTTTCTTACAAATTATATATAGAAATAAGTATTTTTTATACAAATTTAAAATCAACTTTCTATTTCTATAAAAAAAAATTTTAACTATACTTCCTAAAAATTCAAAATAAATGAAAAAAAAAAAATTTCCAACGTTAACCCATTTATCCATAAAATAACAATCTTGAAACCCTACGCCTACCATTTCGATCCTCTTTAGATTTATTTTTATTTTTATTTTTTAAAAATGTGTGGCTTAAAGAGATAATTATATATACTATATTTGTAGCACCCTATGGTAGTAGTAGTGGTAGTAGCCTAGTAGGAGTAGTTTGCAATAATCAACCCGTGTAAATCATTGACTAGGAGTGAGAGGGTGCAAAAAATAAATAAAACTATCTCTTTAATCTCAGAACTGGTGACTCATCCCTTTCATATCTGTACGTTTTTGCTTGTTCAAATAATTTTTCTAGAATTGATGTTTATATTTTCCATATAAAATAACCTCAATAAATTGCCTTTTTCTCGGTTCAAATCAATCTTTTTTAAAATAAAAAAAATTAGAATTAGAATTATTATAATAGCCTCTTAACCGTGATGACATATTAACATCAGTTATCACTTATCACTGCTTTGAAAAGCCAAGTCCTTTATCGTTTAGTCTCTGCAGCTGCTTCGCTTGCCATATCGTTATACCATTTTAGTGGTTCAACCCAAATGATTCCGCCCCAAAACCCCATGCAGGTTCCACGAAGGATCGAACTTCCGACAAAATCAAAGTCCCATATATATAGCCGTTGAAACCTGCTGCAAACAAATAAAATTTTTTTTTTTTTTTTTTTTAAAAAAACCCATATCAAGAGAAGCTCCAAATTAAATATGGCTGCGATGGAATTAGTTCATGATCATCATGAATATCCATTTGTTTTCGAGGATTACTTCCCATCCATGATTGAAACACTGGGTTCAGAAGGGTTCATTGGGGAGCTGTGCAGTGGATTCTGCCTGTTGATGGATGTGAGCTTAGGGCTCATAACGTTTGAGAGCTTGAAGAGGAACACAATTCTCCTGGGACTACACGATCTACGAGACGACGAGCTGGCTTGCATGTTGGCAGAGGGGGATTTGGATGGAGATGGTGCACTGAACCAGATGGAGTTTTGCATCCTCATGTTTCGATTGAGCAGTTATTGCTTGATGGATGGACCACTGATCATCAATGATGGATACTTAATCTAATACTCCTACTATATAGTATATATATTTCTTCAGTTCATGCCGCTGATCTCTGAATGATATATATGCCTATTTCTTTCTATATATTATTGTTATATTCCCTACGCTTCTTTTATATTGTTGATTATTTAATGATCAAGTGTTCTGCGACTCATGAGAAAAATATTTATTTTTAGTGATCGTTAATTGTGTTATAGAATACTATATG
>JAWZTD010000137.1:5856457-5881651 GCA_035221335.1 Echites panduratus | reverse complement strand
AAATGAATCAAAAATTTTTTATTTTTGAACAAAAAATAGACTCCAATTGATACTTATATTTACTTATTAGATGAAAAATGTGTGTTTGGATGGTATATCCGAGCACACCCTAAATTTCAGTCATCAAGTATGAAATTATTTATTTTTAATATTTAACTAAATCTAATACACACAAATACAATCAATATATAGATTTTTTAGATTATCCAATTAACTCTCATTAGTATTCTAAATGGCAGATACTAAGGGTGTTTTTTGGATACACCATCCAATTTCATTTCACAAAATGCACATTTAAATTAAAGTCTATTTTTTATTCAAAAACTAAAAATCTGATAAATTTGAATTGAAACACCAACTACATGGAATGAATCAAAATTTTTTTATTTTTAAACAAAAATTAGACTCCAATCAACACTTATATTTTACTTATTGGATAAAAAATATGTGTTTGAATGGTATATCCAAACACATCATAAGTTTCAGTCATCAAGTATAAAATTATTTATTTTTAATATTTAACTAAATTTAATACACACAAATACAATCAATATATGCATTTTTTTTTATTATCCAATTAACTCTCATTATTTATTTGTGATTTGAAATTTTTGTTATTGATATATAATATTTTCGTCACTATTAAGTAATTAATTGTTATTTTGTCAAAATTTAAAGTAATAATTTTTAAAGATAGTTATAATCAAATTAACCAAATTAATTAAAAAAATAAAAATAATATAATAAAATGCAAAATAAATTAACGGTAGGGGACATTGGTTACTGAGTAGATCTTCAGTGCATTGAATTCCAATTTATTTATGGTTGAGCCAAATAGGCAAATCGATCCTAAGGACGGTCGGTCTGTCAGCTACTAGAAACGCTTCTTTAACAAGACAGGAGAGAGACCTAAACGCATCAATCGGTGTGGAGGTATCCAAGTTTTGAAAAGAGCTACTGATAGCTTCTCTTCTATAAAATTCTTATACCCCTAAACTAAACTGAACCTCTCTCTTTCCGCTGTCGCTGAACCTTAGGGCAAGGAATAAGAAGAACGCACGCGTAATTGCTTTCCCTTCTCTGTTAAAACCTAGTTGCAAAGTAGAAGGGAGGGAGGACTGCTTGTTGTCGCCAATGGAGCTGCTTCGATCCAACCTGTCACGTGTTCGAATTCCAGAACCAACTAACCGCATTTATAAGCAGGAGTGCTGTGTTTCTTTTGATACCCCGGTAATTAGGAAATGATTGTTAGTTATGATTTGTAATCGGTTTAGTTTCGAAAACGATGGTATTATCTATCTGTTTTAATGTTGTTCCTGTCAGTCTGATGTTTCACTGGATGTTTTAAAAAATGTTATTTGTTCTTAACAATTTAATGGAGACTACTTGCTTCTTTGATCAAACTAGGGTTTATAGAGAACTAGTTAGGTTTTATCAATTACTTTTAATCAGCGTCTGAGTTTCTGAATAAACATGTTGAAAGTTATTTTGCTGTTGAATTGATTGTCCTGAAATATCTATCAATTTTTGGCGCGGCTCTAGTTCTATTTTTCCATTAGTTGGACGTTGAAATACTTCAACGAGTTGGAAACGGAAATTTGATGAAATTTGCTGATTTTCGGTAGAATATCACATCCTTTGTTTTCAGCTTCCGCTGCTCGTTGGTTTATTTCTCTTTTCTTAATGTTAATGAGCTTCTTCGTTTCTCTTGTCCATAAATCGTGCAGAAATCCAAGGGTGGGCTATATGTAGACATGTATACATTTCTTGCATTTGGACAGGATTATGTTTCCTGGAACTATGAAAAGACAAAAGATCCAGTTTATTTGCATATAAAACAGACAAGGAAGCCAGTTGCTGAAGATAGACCTTCAAAGAAGCCAACTCTATTGGCAATAGGTGCTGCACATCTATTCATGCTTTGTTTGAATTTATTTTGCTACTCATGTGGTGGTGCTAGTACTGGAGTCCAGGCTGACACTGAGTGATCTTCAAATATGTGTGATTGTTATATTTACATTTAGACACCATATATATAGGTGGTAACTTTAAAGCTGGACACAACAAATTTTTTTCTTCTCTGATTTAGTTTCTTATTTCTTCTTGTAGGTGTGGATGGGGGATTTGATAATAATGAGCCTGAGTATGAAGAAAGCTATGAAATAGTTATATTGCCAGATTATGTAACTCTTCCTTATCCATCGGTGGAGTTACCGGAAAAGGTATGTTTTTATTGGTAAATTATCTTGGTTTTTATTCCACAGACAGTATAATCATTTTCTGAACTAATACACTCAATTGGAACTTCTTGCAGGTAAGGTTGGCCGTTGATGCAGTGTTGCTGGCTGAAGGAGCTGAGAGGAAAGAGCAGGTTGCTCAATGGACAGCTGATAAGAAGAAAATCAGTAAATATGCCTTGGATCTGAAGCAGCTTGACAATGGGGTTATTGTTCCTCCAATGGGATGGAAATGTGCAAAGTGTGACAAGACAGAGAATCTTTGGTTGAATTTAACTGATGGCACAATCCTATGTGGCAGGAGAAATTGGGATGGGACTGGTGGTAACAACCATGCTGTAAACCATTATGAAGTAACCAGTTACCCTCTTGCTGTGAAGCTTGGTACCATAACAGCTGATTTGGAAGGAGCAGGTAATGCTGCTTTGTGTGTGAGGAGAATTCAAATTTTCTATTTGAGATATTGCTCATTGTCATCATTCTTTTGGTATTTTTTAGCACTTGGTAGTGCATAAACATTAGCACTGATGTTGAAATCATTTTATCAGCTTCCTTCAAATAAATTCATGACCTACTAATTTTGGCAGCTCAGATGTTTTCTCTTATCCGGAGGATGAAAGTGTTGAGGATCCTCTATTAGCACAACATCTAGCACATTTTGGTATCGACTTTTCGTCCTTACAAAAGGTATATACCAGAATTTTTTCCAATTTGGATTTGTTGCTCTGACTGCATGTGTAAATCAACTTATGCTTTCTGTATAGATATAGGTGATTCCCCCCCTTCAGCTATTATTTTCAACTCAAGTAGCATTCAGAAATTTCTTTCTGTAATAATTAGTTGATGAGATTACACATGAACAGCAAGAGGAATGTCGGGTATGTCTATTTTGTGGTGATTTTTGTATTTGTAACAATAAGAATCTGCAAAGATTTAGCTTATTTAGTTGTTGGCAATTGTTCCTACATTATTAAATGGATAGTGCAGCATGAAGGGAATAAATGCTGGCTTACTTTCTTCATGTTTAACAAAAATTCCATCAGCAAGGGCATTGTTTTTGCACCTTCGGTTACTAATAGGTGTCAGTCACCCAGACTTATTCTCATGATCCTATTCTTATATCAATATCATTTTAGTACCAATTTCCTTACTTTTATTGTACAGACTGAAATGACGACTGCTGAAATAGAACTTGATCAAAACACCAATTTTGACTGGAATCGAATTCAAGAAAGTGGGAAGGATACTGAGCCACTATTTGGACCAGGTTACACCGGACTTGTTAATCTTGGAAACAGGTACCTTTGTCCTCTTTAGAGCTATTTTCATGCCAGCTTATTATTTTCCTTCCCTCGCACCCTCCTCCTTTCCCTGACTTTAGTTAATTGCAGTTGTTATTTGGCTGCAACTATGCAAGTGGTGTTCTCAACACATTCCTTCTGTTCACGGTTAGCTTCTGCTATTCCCTGCAGGCTTTTGCTTTAAGAAAAGCATTTTGTTTATGGGGTTTGATATTGCTATCCCTTTCCCTAATTATGGACATTACTATTTCATGATTTTTTGCTAGATACTTCAATGATCAGACTTTGAAAAGGGCTTTTGATACTGCTCTTGCTGATCCAACTGTAGACCTGAATATGCAGTTGTAAGTCATTCGTCTATATCCTTCTCTTGAGTTCTGGGGTGAACAAGATTTGATTATCTTCACTAGGAAATGTTTCAGTGAATGGGATTATAAATGATTAAAAATCCTGTTGGAAATGTGTTTTCCTTGCCAATCATATCAAATTCTATCTTCACCCTTCCTCTAAAGATTAAACATAGATGGATGAATGAATGGTTAGAGACCTAATTGAGAGGAATGGAGAGTTTGGTTATATAAGTACCATTATGCATTGTTCTAAAAATTGTTCTATACTATCTTTGATGTTGTCATTCCTTTTGAGGATCCAATGGGCATTAAGAATATCATAGCATTTAAATGAGGGCACGATCTACCATTTCTCTTGGAATAATTGACCGCCTGTTATTGCAATAACAGTCCTAGACATATAATGTCAATATTTATCGCATTCCTCAGTACAATGCATTGAAATTTCCAGATCCCTATGAATGGTCAACCTGTATAGATAGTTTTGAAGACACTTTTGCCATTATCCTCTGTAATGCCTTGTTGTTTTTGGAAATTATTTGAGAAATTCCTTCTATGACAGAACAAAATTGGCACATGGCTTGCTTTCTGGTAAATATTCCCTTCCAGCTACAGAGGTATGCTAGATTTGTTTTTTATTTTATTTTAATTATTTTCTCTCCAGCACTTCTTTCTTCCTGAGTACTATGTTGTTCATAATGCAGATAGATGTCTGCCCAGATGCTACAAATCCAACTCCTGTAAGCCCATAGTCTATCTAATTTCTGTGTTCATTTTCAGTTTCCTGTATGCTTAATACTTTAATTTAACAGGAGTTGATTATTTCTAGATTGGACCTTGGAAAGTTTATTATTGCACCTCTCAGTCTGACATGATATAGATTTTTATCACCTAATTTAACCTTTTCCAGACATGGGTTTATAATTGCCAAGTTTCTTTTGATTGAAAAACTTTCTTATAATTGAAGTTATACTCTCAGGTCAGTTTAGTTATATCAGCTGACAATACTCTTGCTGTTATGTGGTCTTTACTTTCAGAAGCAAGTTGGAATTGCCCCTCGCATGTTCAAGTCAGTAATCGCTGCTAGCCACCCTGAGTTTTCAACCATGCGGCAACAGGTATTTTCAATTCCACGAGTGAGTTAATTGGTTTCTCCTAGCATCTTGAATGACTGAGGCAAAATTTTAGCTACCAGTTATTATAGCTCATCTAATTCAATACATTTTAATTCTGAATTGACATCTTCTCTGGGATGGCAATTTCAAATTCGATTTATCTGGATTTTGTTGAGAGGTGAAGCAGATCTCCATTGTCTTCTTTTGGTTCCCATTTACCTTTCATTTTCTTTTCTATTAGGAGTTTGGCATTTTTTCCATGTAGTGGTTGTCTTTATTCGAAGGATTTGCTTTAGTTTTATTGTTATCTCACCAGATGGGTTAGAAACATGGATAAGTGCCTGCATGCATTCAAAGTCAGATTTATGCATAGTGGCTGGTGAAGATAACATCACTCACTTAAGTTGATATTCTTCAGTCTTACAGACAACTTATGCAACAAATGGACAGGCTGATAAAAATTTAGGCTAAAGATGCTTGTAAATGTTACTCACTGTTTGCTTTAATGTTACTTCCTAACTGGCATGTTTTATTGATGTGCTAACATCCTTAGGTTCTTGCCTGGATTTTTTCATAACTTCGTGGTATATTAACAAAAAGAATTTTCCAGGATGCTCTGGAATTTTTCCTGCATTTCATAGACCAAGTTGAACGAATAAACTCTGGCAATTCTATAAGTGATCCTTCAAGGAGTTTTAAGTTTGGCATTGAAGAAAGATTGCAATGTCGATCTGGTAAAGTAGCTTACAATCGGAGAAGTGACTATATCCTCTCTCTGAATATCCCGCTGCGAAAAGCTACAAATAAGAGTGAGTCACCTATTAACCTTTTATTTGATTCCAAGACCCTTTCTCTAATGTTTTATGTGGTCCTAAAATTTTAGAGGAGCTAGAGGACTTCGAAAAATTAAAGGCTGAGAAGGACATGGAAGGAGAAAAATTGTGAGTTCTTTAGGTGGCATGTGACCTGAATTTCAGATATACATCACTTCTCCATGATTACTGAATAGACTTTTTGCAGGCCTGCAAAAGAAATTGTTCGCCCAAGGGTTCCATTGATGGATTGCCTTGAATGCTTTTCAGCCCCAGAAGAGCTGCATGGTTTTTACAGTACAGCCTTAAAGTCTAAGACAACAGCAATTAAGTGAGTTTTTTGGTTTTCATTTTACTTTCTGGTTTTTAACTCATATTTTCTAGAGTCTTCAAGCTGTTGTTTTATAGTTACTGGATGGGCTGGATGACTGGATTTTTCTGGAAACTACTGTTTAGGATGATTTGTTGAATTAGTTGATGCAAGTATTTTGCAATAAATTAATTACATAAAAAGATAAAATCTTTTGAGTGTATTTGGATAGTAATTTAAAGAAGAAAATTTGTATTTCTTCTCTTATAAAAGGAAATATGTGGTTGCTTTATTTGTTTTGTGGATTGATTAAATAATTTTACTTTTATTGGGTTCTGTTTGTTGGATAGATTAAAAAGTAGTTAAAATATATTAAATTAGTGAACGTATAGAATTTAGGTTAGAAATATTTGTTGTTGGACCCATGTATTGGAAATGAGCCTCAGGGAAAACATAGCTTTTGAAAGAAAATTATGAAGAGAAGTACTTGGGCAAAATTCTTGCTCCAAGGAAGACCACAGTGATTGGATTCTGAACATGATTTTTTTTGCTTTTTGTGTTAAAATCATGTTCACAATACATTTATTTTGACTTTTCTTGCAGAACTGCAGGTCTGACCTCATTTCCTGATTATCTGGTGTTGCATATGCGAAAATTTGTTCTGGAGGCAGGCTGGGTGCCAAAGAAACTTGGTATATTAGATATTTCTTTGGTGGCTGGGGAAGGTGGTTGTATGAAACAATACCTTGAGCTGATTGAGTATTTCTGTTGTATTTTTTGTTTGTCATTTAGATGTCTACATAGATGTCCCTGAAATCATTGATATCAGCCATATGCTCAGCAAGGGCCTTCAACCAGGGGAAGAGCTCTTACCTGAAACTGGTAAATAATGCTGGTAGAATTTTTTGCAATGATCAGAGTTGTTATTGGTTTTACATGTAAACACTGGTGGAAGTCTTGGATGGGTTGTTACTTGGTCGAATTCTTGATCATGAACTTGATTTGTTGCATCACACTACTGGCAGTGAATTTTGAGATTCAATCTATTTTGGAACTAATTCCATTCTAGAAAATAGTGTCATTTTTACTTTTCAGTGTGCCTCTGCATCACTTCTCTGAAGATGGGTGCTTCAACCTAGGATATAGCATGAATATGTGCTTTGATAATTGTTCATGTTAGTTTAACTTTTTAAGCAATATCACAATCTTTGCAAATGGCTTAAAAGCATTGCTCTGTTTCGTCTTTTTTTATAAACCTTGATTTCATTTTATTTTACCTTGTAAAATTGATTTCATTTTAATTGTTGAATACCCAAGGTGGTTTAGTTATCTTTTTCTTTGTTGATCTGAATTTATTTTTGTGCCATTTCAATATAGCTGCCATTTCGATGAATTTTTTTGCATATTTTCCTTCACAATTGTGGTTCAGAAGTTTGATATTCAGCAACATTGGTTTATGTACAGTTGATGAAGAAATGATTGTGGCTGATGAGAATATTGTTGCTCAGCTTACATCAATGGGATTTAACTATCTTCACTGTCAGAAAGCTGCTATTAACACCTCAAATACAGGAGTAGAGGAGGCAATGAATTGGCTACTTGCACACATGGATGACCCAGGTATTCTGGCAAATGCCTTCTTTCTTTTGTTTATAAATATAAGGTTTTTTTCCTCCACTAGATTTCTGAAGACCATTGATTTTTGGCAGATATCAATACACCCATCTCTAAACAAGCTCAAAGCTCAGATGATCAGTCTTCATTTGTCGATCAGTCAAAGATAGATGCTTTGCTTTCTTTCGGTTTTCAAGAAGATCTTGCTAAGAAAGCACTCAGGGCAACGGTAAATTTCCTGAATTTGGTCTCTCACTTGATGTAAAATATTTATGACATTCTTTTATTCAGGATCTTTGAATTTGAACTTTCACAGGGAGGTGATGTTGAGAAAGCAACTAACTGGATTTTTGACAATCCTGATACTTCAGAAGCATCAGACATGGATACTTCAGCAAGTAGTAATGTTGTTACAGCTGATGCTGCACTCCCTGATGGAGGCAGTGAGTTCCTTACCCCAGTTCACCCCAATCTAACACAAACATATATGCCAAAGTTAATTTCTGCTCTAGCATTTGAATTTACTCAAGAAAATGGTATTATCAAATTACTGATGTTTATTTGATAACTTTTTTTTCTTTCTGGAGCTGTTCTCTGTTGTTTTTAACATCTGCTTTTTGCGGAAAAAAAAAAACCCTGAATATGCTCTTCTTTTTTTTTTTTTTTTTCCTGAATATGCTCTTTAGATTTGCTTATTGAACCTTTTAAAAAAATTATATTAAAATTTAAAAACATTTTCCCCCCTTTTTTACAGCATCCTTTCCTCTGTGGCTTAAAAAGGTTACTACAACCAAGACTAAGCACCTGAGTTTTTTTAAGTAAGAAATTGTTTGGTTAAAGTTCCTTCTCTGACTTTTGCAGGGTACAAGCTCATTGGAATAGTGAGCCACATTGGCACTTCAACCCACTGTGGTCATTACGTTGCTCATATATGTAAAGATGGTAGGTGGACAATTTTTAACGATGAGAAGGTTGCAGTTTCCGAAGACCCACCACTAGATATGGGTTACTTGTACTTCTTTGAGAGATTGAAATGCTAAAGCGCTAGATAGAGGCAGGCTATTATTGAGATTACCGAAAGGGTTTTGGACTAAGCACTCTTCTGTACATCTTAGAATCGATTTACCTGGGCTTAAATTGAATTGAAAGAAGAGCATTCCTTTCACAAGCCTTCACCAAGTATTTTGTGGAATTGCTCTACTTGTTTTGAGATGAATAAAACGTTCTGCTTTGTGCAGGCTCCTGAAAATCTCTGTGTTCACATTACCCCGTGGTGTTTCTCATTTTTTCTTTTTGTTAGTGAATTTTTGTAGTTTTACCTGGATGTAGACTTTTTGAAGTGTAGCTGGATGTGTCATATTCTACACTCAGTGCATTGAGTTGGATCCGGAAATAGTGTCGCGATATATTGTAATTGTACCAGAAAAGGCAGTAAGTATCTTTTCTGGCACAGGACAATAGCTTTCACTTATCGGCCTTGTGAATGCAAATAAATGATTTAGTTGCTCTGATTGTTGTTTCATGAACCGTGTGTTTAGGGCTTTATTTACAACATGTCCTGGAACAGGAAGTGATTTCCACTAGTCCAAGTACCTGTTGGGTAGGACAACATTCTCCCATAAGACTGAATTGTTTTACCAGAGTACAAATTCATTTGGGAGACTGATTCGAAATAAGTAGAAAAGCAGCCAATTAAAGCCATCCCCCCAACATCGTGTAGAAGACGAAAGGTTTCCTGGGTTGTACTTTGCTCAGATTATGTTTGGGTTCCGCTGGGGAGGCTATTATTATGCATGTCGATCTTGTCGACTATGAGTTTTGCTCTTGCATGCCCTGCTTCAATTCGGAACTGCTCCCCCAAACCAAAATGTGTCATGAGTAGCCAGACAAAAGTAAACAGCTCACCCCCTTGCCTGATTTGCTGAGCATGTGCATCTCCTCTGCAATGACTTGCTCCATAACAAAGCAGTTCCAACCAAACTTTGCTCATCATCTCCCACGTCTTCTTTGGACTCTCTTCATGTGCATTCATCATCCTCAGCAGTTCCTTCGCAAGCATAACACCATCGAATAACAATGACTTGCTTCTGTCACCTTTCACCTCTACCGGCTTGACTGGTGTTTCCACTTTTATTAGCTTCTCGCATGCACTTGCTTGATCTAATTTTGATCGGAACCGTCCAAAGAATATTCTGGCTTCTGCACAGGTATCCTGGAACCTGATATGTGCAATACCTGATACCGATAACATCAGTTTAGGATTCATGATTAGAAGGTAGAGCAAATAATCTGAGAACTGCTTACACCGTGTTCGATTTTCATCCTCTGGGATTTCACTCTGATGGAAGCATATTTCAGTAGCAATATGCCACATCAAAACACTTTCATCATATTCCACATCTTCGCTCAAACTCTGTTCAACCAATTTGGGACATTCACCATAATCAAGAATTGCCAATTTACCCTTAGAAGAATATATGCTCTTGGAATCTTCTCTTCCCTTGGCACTCTCGGCTTTTTTCTCCAGTCCATTGAAGACGAATTCTTTCAGACTATCATCCAGCTTCTGTTGTTCTCTGTACAGCAATTTGTCAAGAAACTCCATCAGTGCAAAAATTTTAGCTATTTTTTCACCAGCCCTATAATAAGGAGGTTTCTCGAGGCAGTAGCGTATCAGATTATGCTGTGACAGGTAACCAGACCATCGTTTTGTGAAAAAGATGATTGTTTCACCTGGAATGATTCTCTTAAGATACCTAATTAGAACTCGAATAGGTTGAATTGCTACAACCAGAATGGACAAAATTCTTGAATAGTCTGAAAGAGCAACAGTCCAGTGGGAGAAGAGGAGTTTGATGAGGGCTACGAAATCGAGGACCAGAGCACCTATGAGCAGGGAATAAGTGACACCCATATCAAATCGTAGGATGTCATTATTAGACTTGTGATGATGATGAGAAGATTGCCAGGAAAAGATAACAAAAGCAGCAAGTAACAAGGAACTGCAAAGTAATCGCATAGTATACCCGAGCCAGAATCCGAGCCCGAACCACCCACGATGCACCGTTTCCATCTTGGTGTATAGTGCATCATACATGAAATTGAGCTCCACCTCCATTATCTTGAATGCGTCTCCTGCTGTGAGGGAGAAGAAGAACTTCCGACTCTCATTCCTTTCATGGAAGCTGAACATGTGGTCCACGATGAGACCCCTGAAGATATTGTAAAACCCATAGGCGCTCTGAATTATTTCTTTCTCCTTTATCTTAATCTTTTGCTTCGAAGACTCCGAAGCTCCATGCAGGCCCTTCTCAAGTTCTGGGACTAATAAAATTCCCTGGGGAATTGCAGATTCTTGGTTTGAAGAAAATTCTTCCATAAATTGAGCATAATTAGGGCCAGGGTCTGGCTTTGCGCTCAGAGAATCTTTCAAATTGCCCAAACAAGCCAAATACAATGCTCGGGTTCGTTCAAAATACTTGATGGCTCCTGCAGCAAAGATGAGGGTCGTTGGGAGCCAGAACCGATTTGGAAGTGACAGGATGATAACGTACCCAACTACAAAGACTTGAACGACTACACTGAGCAAATGTCTGATCCATAGCTCGTTATCTTCTAGAGAGAAAGCAGTGATTGTATCAGGGCCACCTAGATGCAGTAGAAGAAATGGTACCCAAAGCGTTGCCAGGGCTTCATTTATGTTGGCCTTCTCGCACTTCTCCCCTTGGCTACCGGAAATGACGCTACTGGAGATAAGACCAACAGCATAGGCAGCAATCCAGTCAGCTAGAAGATACGAAAACCAGATGATGGATTGGAATACTATATTGTCAGAACGTTTCCTTGCCGATGCCATGAAAATCAGAGTAATTTGAAAGAATAGACTAATCAGAACAGCAACACGAAGGTTCCATTCTTCCCATAGATTTTGGGATTCCTTTGAAAAGATTTGGTATGCAAGGACACTCATTCTTTCTTGACTCCTCTTTGTGGATCCTGACTTGAAAGAAAACAATTAAGATTCTTGTTAAACAAGAAGTTTGCTAACCGCCAACTAGATTTTCTACTATTGCATAAAAAAGATTATCCAAGTTAAGGGACTGAAATATGGGGAAGCAAATGAAAAACTAGCATTGCATTACCTTTCTCCTGAACAATCGAAATCTTTTATGTTCTTTCACTTCTTCTTCTTCTTCATCATATTCTTGAAGGCGAAGATGAGCTTTATATAGATGCAGCTAAGGGATTTCTGCTGCAATATTCATGGTTCTCCATCTACCAAGTCAGGTATAATCGTTCTTTAATTTTTTTTTCCCTTTTCTTTACTTTTGTGTAGAGGATGTTATTCTTCTGCTGCCTGCAGGGTTCGTGAAATGCATGTCTTAGCACAAGTACTCCAATTGTAAGATTCATATTCTTGCATCAGATTTTGGTTGTGTATCATGTCATGCTAGAGATTTCCATGGCTCATATGCACTTCATTTCAAATCAAGCCCCATCAAGAATGGTATAAAGGTCTTAATTTTACAATTTTCCCTCCTCTGCCTTAATAAAAGCTGACATTCCCATTAGAAAAGCTCAAAAGTCGACTGAAGAAACACAGCCAGCGGTTAAAGGAAAATTCGTCACCAGCTTTGTACTAGTTCACTCAAAGTTTCCTAGCTCCTCATTTCCTTGGTCAAGAAGTTTACTTAAATTAGCACCTGATTTCTGAGTCAAGAAGCACCTAATTTAACCAGTTGATGCTTATTTATTCCTTATCTTTTCTTTCGAAGCGGTTTGCAAGATCAAGAATAGATTGAAAAAACAAATTTTAACATAAACTTATGTGGGTCTCTGTGTGTGTGTGAATCTAATCTACCTAAGAGGCTAAAAATAATATCTAATCTGACTTGATTTCCACACAACAAACCAAGATGTGCCATGAGTGGCCATACAAAAGTAAGGAGCTCCCCCCCCCCCCCTGACAAAGTTGCTGAGCTAGACCCGTCCTGAGCAATTATTTGCTCCATAGCAAAGCAGTTCCAACCAAACTTTGGTCATCACCTCTCATGTCTTCTCAGGATTTTCATCCACCAATTTCTTCAGCTCCCTTGCAAGCATTACAGCATAGGATAACACTGACCAGCTGATTTCTTCTTCCCTCTCTGTTGTGTTCGTGTCCACTAATTCTAATAGCTTCTCACAGGCATTTGGTTCTGCCAACTTCGGCAACCTGAGCTGGTCCAAGATTTTTCTAGCTGCCTTGCAGGTGTCCTGGAATCCATTTTGACATCATCTTATGTTGCATAATTAAAACGTATAGCAGATAATCTGATAGGTTCTTACACCTTGTTCGGTTTCCATCAGTACTGTGACCAACTTGATAGAAACATATGTCAGTGGCAACATGCCACATCAAGATGCTTTGATCGTATGAGAAAGAGTCACTTAAAGTCACTTGAATTGAGCTGGGAAAGCCATTATCAACAAGTATCTGTTCCCCTTTAATGGATAAAGGTGTGATTTCTTGGCTTTTTCCTTCAGCTGATTGAAGATGAAATCTTTCATGCCATCATCCACAGTCTGCTTGGTTGTGTATCTTATTTTGTCAAGAAACTCCTTAATTGATGCTAAGTGCTCAGCTATTTTGTCCAGTAATTCATATCGCTTTTGTAGGCAGCACCTTATCAAGTTGAGCTGATACATGTATTCGGACCATGCTTTTCTGAAAGAAATTCTATGGACTGCTATAGCACCAGACTAGACATCCAAGATTCTGAGAAGGGTTGAATTGCTAAAAATGACGAGGCTCTAGATTGTTCTAGGAGGGTAACAGCCCAGCAAGAGAAAATGAGCTTGACAAGAGAAACAATGTCGAGAATAACAGCACCAGCAAGCAAAACAAAAGTAATACCGATATCAAACCGATGGATTTCTTCAGGCTTATGATCTGTGGCAAACAGCACAAGGGCAGCCACCAAAGAAGCACTGCAAAGAAACCGCAAATGTACCAGAAAAACCCATTATTCACAGCTGCCATCTTGGTGTAGATTGCATCATACAAGAAATTCAGCTCCACCTCCATTATTTTGATTGCCTCTCGTGGGTTTAGGCCCCTAAAGAACTTTCGACTCTGGGTACGATCATGTAAGCTGAACTCGTGGTTCACTATGAGACCCCTAAAGACTCTGTACACCCAATAGGCCCACTGAATCATTTCATTCTCTCCCAGATCCATTTTCTCCGGGGAATTTGAATCTTCAATAGCCCTCTCTGATGCTGCAGGCACTTGATTAATTTCCCCCGATCGATGTGGAAAATATTCTAGGATAATTTCTTCATAACTGGGGTCAGGAACGAGTGCCTTGGACTTCAGAGGGTCTTTTAAATTACCGAAACCAGCCAAATACAAGGCTCTTGTTCGTTCCACATTCTTGACAGTTCCCGCAAAAAGCATCAGTATTGTGGGGAGCCAGAATCTGTTGGGGAGTGACTGGGTGAACACGTATCCTACTGCTACAACTTGGACTATCACCCCCAGCATATGTCTCAGCCAAAGTTCATTATCTTCCAGAGAGAGAGCAGAGATTGTATCAGGGCCACCAAGGTGGAGTAGAAGAAATGGTGCCCAAAAGGCTGCCAGGGCATCATTTATAGTGGCCTTCTTGGAGTTGTCAGATTGGTTACTGGAGATGAGACCAACGGCAAAGGCAGCAAACCAGTCAGCTAGCAGGTACGAAGACCAAATCATCACCTGTATTAGCACATTTCCACTACGTTTCCTCTCAGAAGCAAAGAAGATCAGAAAAATTTGGAAGGAGAGACTAAGGAGTACAGCAACACGGAGGTTCCCTTCTTCCCAAAGGTTTTTGAGTTTCGGTGGAAACACTTGCACTGCCATGATGATGCTCATTGTTAATTTCTCGACTTACTCCAATGAAACTGACCTTCAAAAGCTTCATCAATCATGCTTCTCCATCTACCCAAGTCAGGTATAAACTTTTTTCCTTATCCTCTTTGCCAGCTTTTGTTTAGATGATGTTATTCTTTTGCAAATACCAGGAGGTTCTGTTTCAAGGTAAAGCAAATAATATTCATAAAAATCTTTTCAACTGTTCAATAAATTTCACTGTAAATGAATTTAACATACATATTTAGAAGATAATAATAAATTTGGTCCACTTAAGTATAATATCTAGCATGAGCAGATTTCCAGAGTCCAAACCCAAAATGTGCCATAAATAACCACACGAAGATAAGGAGCTCTCCCCCTTGCCTGAGTTGGTCAGCACAAGCAACTGCTGAACAATTACCTGCTCCATAGAATAGCAGTTCCAGCCAAACTTTGCTCATCATCTCCCATGTTCTCTCCGAATTTTCATCAAACATGTTCTTCAGATCCTTGGCAAGCCTAACACCAGGGGACAATAGAGATCGGCTAACTTCTCCCATCTCTATGGTGTCAGCGTCGGCTTCTATCAGCTTCTCACAGGCATTTGGCATTGCCAATTTGATCACTCTACACCGGGCAAAGAATTTTCTAGCTTTCTCGTTAGTGTCGCGGAATCTACTGTCTGCCAAACCTTCAACCGGTGACATAATTTCTGGTTGCGTAACTAAAAGTAGACCAGATAATCAGACAGGTGCTTACACCTTGTCCGATTTTGATCCATTCTTGAATTCTCATATGCTCCACGGAAGCTGATGTCAGTAGCAATGTGCCATATCTAGATGCTTTGATCATATGAATAAATATTACTTAGGGTTGCTTGAACTGTACTGGGGTAACCATAATCAACAATAACCTGTTCACCCTTATCATATAAGCCCACCATGGGTTGATTTGATTTCTTGGCTTTTTCCTCGAGTTCGTTGAAGATGATTTCTTTCAAGCCAGCATCCAGACTCTGCTTTGTTCTGTACCTTAATTTGTCAAGAAACTCTTTTAGTGCAAGACTCTCAGCTGTTTTTTCCACGAATTCATACCACTTCTGGATGCAGTAGCTTATAAAACTATGCTGATATAGGTACTCGGACCACCCTTTTCTCGTCCTGGGGATTGCCAATGCTGCTCATGTGACCTTCAAAGCCCTTAGAAGAGGTTGTATAGATAATGAAGAATCTCTAGGGTGCTCAAGGAGAGCAATTGTCCAGCTCGAGAAAATGAGATTGACAAAAGCCACCCAGTCAAGAATAACCGCTCCAACGTGTAAAACATAGGTAATAGATATGTCTATCAGATGGGTTTTGGGCTTGTGATCAGAGGCAAAGAGTACCAAGGCAGCCACCAACAGGGCACTACAAACAAAACGCAGAAAATCCTCTGATGCACTGCTGCCATCTTGGTGTAGAGTGAATCATACATCAAATTGAGCTCCACCTCCACCATTTTGAATGCCTCTCGTGCAATGAGACCCTTAAAGAACTTTCGGCTCTCGGTCCGCTCACGGAAGGTGAACACTTTGTCCACAATGAGACCCCTGAAGATACTGTATAACCAATAGGCACGTTGAATAATTTCTCTCTCTCCTAGATCTTTTTTTTCCTCTGCATTTAAAGGTCTAGTAGCTTCCTCCGGCTGTCGCACTGTACGAATTTCCTCAAGCACCTGACCTGCTTTGTTCTGGATAAAATTCTTCCATAAACTGAGCGTAGTATTGGGGATCAGGATCTGGATCTGGCTTTGACCTCTCCAGGGAGTCTTTCAAGTTTCCCAAACAAGCCAGATATAATGCTCGTGTTCGCTCAGCATACTTGACTGTCCCTGCAAAGAAGATTAGGGCTGTGGGGAGCCAGAATCTATTAGGGAGTGACTGGATGAACACATACCCAACAGCAAAAACTTGAACCATAACACCAAGCAAATGTCTGAGCCATAGCTCATTATCTTCTAAAGAGAAAGCACTGATCGTATCAGGGCCACCTAGGTGAAGTAAAAGAAAGGGAGCCCAAAAGGCTGCTAGGGCACTATTTGCAGTACCCTCCTCTCCTTGGCTACTGGAAATGAGACCAATTGCAACAAAGGCAGCAATCCAGTCAGCAAGAAGATAGGAAGACCAGATCATCACCTGTATTAGCATATTTCCACTACGTTTCCTCTCAGAAGCAAAGAAGATCAAGATAATTTGAAAGGAGACACTGACGAGTACAGCAACACGAAGGTTCCATTCTTCCCACATATTTTGGAGTTTCTGTGGAAAAACTTGGATTGCCATGAACCCTAATCCTGAACTGATTTGTTTGATACAATTCAGAGGGCTGTACTTGTTAAGGAACAATTTGCTCAATATTCCAAAAAATTTAAGGCACAACAATATAAATTAACTTGTTAATTCAGATATTAAAACTTCCCTATTTTTCTTGACGGTCGGTCATCATCATCATCAACTTAAAATGAAAAGGAAAATTGTCATACATGATCTATATATTATTATTATTATTATTATTATTATTATTATTATTATTATTATTTTATATAAAAATATAATTTGTGGGAAAAATATATTATGTAATTAATGTGATGTAATTTATAATAGAATTTTTCAAATGAAAAGGGCTCATAGAATTGTCAAAAAAATTTAATATGAGTTTTAATATGTAATAGACCGGATTCTTAATAGAATTTTACAAATAAAAAGGCTTGAGAATTTTCACAAAAATCATGTCTCTGTTTCTCAAACTACCAAGTCAAGTATAATCTTTCCTTAAGTACCCTTTTCATTACTTCTGTTAAGAGCTAGAGCGTGTTATTCTTTCCGGTGGACCTGTGAATTGCAAGTGTCAGCACAGTACTCCAGTCTTCAATAGCCTTTTTTTTTTCCATAATTTTATTCACTAATTTTTGCATGCTAGACCCAAAAAGCATACTACAGAAAAATTGGGGAAAAAAAATGATTAAATATAATGCATAACGTTTCTTTAAATTTGCCAAAAATTGATTGTAACCATATGTAATGTAAATAGGACAATCACGACACGGCCCATATTCCAAACGTGTACATGATGGAATCTTTTTTAAAAGTACGGGTAGAATCATATTTTAGTTTTTTTTTTTTTTTCTTTTTTGGGTTGTTCAATAAGGAATCTGAGTACAGATCCAACTCCTAGGATGTTGAAAACGTTGTAACCAGTTATTGTACTGAACAGGATGTACTGCAAGAAGAAATGGTCCTTACAGCGGTAGACCTGGAAATGGTAGTACAAGTCATACAATTCCACCTAGTACTACAACACAGGATTGTGGTACATATATACATATAACCAAGGAAGATGGAGACAGTCAAATGTCAAAAGATCAAAGAACTAGAAAATATCATTGAGTGCAGCGTTGATGACTTTTACTTCCGGCCAATTTCATATTTGCATTTCAATAAAATTCATCAACGCTCCACTCAATCATGTTTTTAGTTCTTTGAGAAAAAGATCTAAAGATACAAGAAAAGTTGAGGTAATCGGAAAAACGGGATACTAGTTATTACCATTACTGCTTCTGTTTGATCTTCATCTTCTTCAGTTGTCTCTGGCTTCTTTGCTCAGGTGAGGGAACATACTCTGAATTATTTCCTTGTGATATCTTCTTTATTGGCAGAAAAAGATTGCTAACTGGTTCTCACTACAAAAAGAGGATGGAAATAGAAGTACGAGCAGTACCAGGAAATTTGTTAGCTATTCCTCCATTATTAATATTCTCTTCTTCTTTTTAATAAGAACGTCTTTCCATTCTTACATTTTCAAAGATAGTAACGAGCAACGAAGGAAGATTGAAAATCGGATGCCTCTGTGAATCTAAGTCCTATCAATAGTTAATGAATCCAGACAGTTTTCCTTTTTTCTTTTATCCTGTGAAAGATTTCCCTGTCAATCCGGATTCCTAGGCACCATCTTTATTTTATAAGAGAACAATATTTCTATGGGATCAATTCTCTTTCTATGGCAGGCAAGATTGGTTTGTTTCGGGGAAAGAATGAAGCAGTACCAAGTGGGGGAATACGTCTATGGGGCCATAAGACCTTCCATTGTGTACAAGAGGGATTCTGCCCAGTCGACTTTGAAAAGCAAAGCTTGCAGAGTGTGTAGTACATCATACTCAGGATCTAGCTTCCTCTGCCACCCCTGCAGGAAGAAAGAAACAAATCTCAAGAACAAGGATTATTGTCTTGTTGATACTTTAGCAGATCCTTTTAATCAATTGTTGACATTTAATTGTGTCTAACATTTATTACTTTGTTCACTGTTGTGGAGTCCGGAGCAAAGAGGACGATTAACAAAGAAAGGTATAACGTACCTCCAATACCAGAGTTGTTACCATTACGGTGCAAACATTGCCATCGATGTTAACTCTATGACGTCTAACTTGCTCAAGCATTTGTTGGATGCATTCAGCGGGGTGAAATGAACCGCCTTCTTCTGTGTCCCAGAAACTAAATGTCTTCTCCACTTCCTATGAATAACAAAATATGCTATTAAAGAAGCAACCAATGAAGCAAATGATACTCTACAAGTGATAGCAGTAAAAACAATTCAAAGGCACGCATATCTTAGGTAGCATTTGGAAACAGAAGTTAGTCAGGTCTCAGGTGCATATGAGGCATCCTTTTGCGAAATGTGGAGGACGATATATTCCCATTTGCCCCTCCCCCAACAAAAAATTTGCCAAAGAACGGGAGCTTATGAACACCGAATAGCAAGCATCAACTTGCTTTTACTAAAAGGGAAGTTACATAAGTACTATGAAGCACACCTCAATAAAGGCCGCAGGGTTTGGGCAGTTCTGTTGTTTTGATAACGCAAGGGTGCACTCTGCAGCTGTACGACCATCTCGAAGTGCAACAGCCTTAAAGAACTTAAGTAGAGTGGCTCGATCTTTCTGAGATAGTTCAGCTGTCATGCCTACATCAAGGAAAATCACATGTGGTCTTGATTTAAACATTTGTCCAGTTGAAGCTTTTCCTTGAGATACTCTAACTAGAATATTTCCTGGATGCATATCTGCATGGATGAAATTGTCCATCTGGAACCAATGAGATTGACAATCAATCACCAATGAAGTAAGAACTATTAAATATTGATGCATAAGAAAGGTAAAGGAAGACAAATAGAAGAAACTAATTTTCAATAATTTAAGACCCTCAACAAAAAATAAGAGATTTAGAGTTTAACTGATGGTACAGCATTTTTCCTACAAGTGCACATCAGTTCAGCTTGGATTTGCTAGGATTACAGGTCCTCAAATTAGCAAAAAAATTTATCAATATAAGACGACCAAGAAAAATCCTCAAATTATATTAAGAAGAAAGTGAGGACATTTCTCAGCAAAATCAGACAATGAAGGCAAGAGAAAGCTTTATTTATTTTAGCAGTTCCATCTCCAAAACCTCTTTAATTGCTAAAAATAATTATTCTGCCAAATAATGCCATGCCCAACCCAACTACTCAGAACCAATAATGTTCCACAGACCTAATTGTAGACAAGCATGAAAACCAGTAAAAGCAAAACCTTAAACATACCAGGAGCATTTGTAGGAGTGCATGTGTCCCAATGTGAGCCAAGGCACTTTTGATGTGCCCATGTCCTTCGAGTTTGTCAACATAGAGCAAGATTTGTTCACCATGCTCGTATGTTTCAACTAAAACAGCCGGATGCACCAAAGGATATAATGGTTTTGGGAAGGAGACATCTTTTGATCTCCTGAAGTTGTACATGAAACGATTCAAATTAGCTGCCTCCCGTGCTAGATCAACTTGGGACATCATGAAGACAGCAAACTGTTGTATGCTTTCATCCAACCTCATCCATTTTAATGTGGGGAATAATTGCAAGACACTAGAAAATAAATTAATCAACATAAAGTCTCTTCTTATGGCATCACCAACACCAGGATGTCTAACTTTTACGGCAACAAGAATGGGCTTAACTCGTTGCCCAGGATATCGGCATTTCAGAGTAGCTCTATGAACCTGTGCAATACTTCCAGACGCTACAGGTTCCTCTTCAAAATTTTCAAAAATATCAGAAAGTTTTCGACCAAATGCATCTTCAATGCTTCTTTTTGTATATGCATAGCTATGTGCAGGTGCTTTGGTGTGAAGTTCTGCAAGCTCATTACACAGATCAATTCGGAATAGATCTGGCCTTGTTGCGGCCCACTGGCCCCATTTGATAAATGCTGGGCCTGCTTTTTCTAATGTAATGCGAACAGTCTGAACCCATGTCTTTCTGTACTTGGTGCCAAAGGATTCAGCAAAAGGAGCCATAACCATACAGGGAAAGAACAAAACTGCTAGATACATTGCTCTCAGAAACAAAATCAGCCCCTCTAGAAGAAAGAATATCAACAAGCTGATGTGAATATGTCCATCCTGTGCATACATGTATAGAGTATCCCCAGTCGGGAAACCTTCTGTTTCTACCCACAAAGTTCTCTTCCATGCTAGTTCTCCAATAACAAAGGCCAAAATGCCAGGAGCCACTAGATGCGATCGTGTCAAAGCAAGGCTTACAGCACGGGCAGCCCTACTTACAGGAGGAAGAATCGGATTTCCATAGGAACAAATTTGATTGAGCCTTCTGCATGCAATTTGGGCATGGCATGAGATCTTGTTACGCGTTGAAGAAAACAGTATCTTTTTACAATATTGACTCCTCCACAAGGTCTGCTTTGCTTCGTGAACTGTCCATGAAGCCCATCTGCCATAAGGAATCTTCCAGTGCGAATACAAACGGCACAAGAGGTAATGGAGAACAACAGGAGATGAACAGCTGGTCTTTGGCCTTGATAGAGTTGAATCAGCAACTCTCCTAATACTTCCAACTGCCAAAATTCTGCAGTTCAGAAGTCATGCAATTGGTCCCATTATTACAAGCAGTAAATTACAGAAAAGGGTTTCAAAATTAAGATTTGCACCATTCACTTAATCCCACCAATTTCATGATCACAGATCTTTCCAGGTAAGGAAAGGGAAATCTTTCTCCCATTAAATCGCATGGGATTCCTTAACCCTTCAATCATTCGAAACCATTGAACTCCAAAAAAAGGACTTTTCCAGACTATGAACATATTGACGCATTCTACAGAATACTTAACTTAGGATTCTTCCATTAGCTTATGGAATCAAACGTTCAAATATTCTTTATTAACACACAGCATTAAGATAATGCGCATATAGAGGCATTCATTGTGTCAACCTTATCAAACTATCATCATAACAATCTTAGCATCTTCCAATTTAAATATTATTAATATCTTTTTTCTAAATTTCCTATCAATCAGAAAAACATTGTTCATCCAGATAATACTAGAAATGCGAGAGCACCTTCATACTGATAATCAAACCTGAACTCTTAGGCAACCTGTAAGGAAATCCCAGAGATAAACGGGTAAGAAATCATTTCAAACCTTGAAATGGCCATGGGAAGAATCAGGTGAAGTCAGTTCTACAATTCGGAGTTGGCGGACAATCGTAAGCATTTTCACATCCATCCATTACTGATACCAGCCAAAGCCGTAGTACATGACCGGTGCTGAAGGCAACCGAGAAAGTAAGGCAACAGATCCTTGCGGTCCGACGACGGAGAAGGAGTTTGAGGTTGAGAGGAGTCTGAAACGTGAAGAGCCGAAAAGATCGTCCGGTATATGCCAAAACCATGGGTCGGTTTACCGGCTCTGCTCTAGGCAATGCAGATAATGGATGATTCAACTAATAGGACTAAATTTTAGGCCCAGTACCAGCTCAGTCTTCTCCAAGCCCAAATGGGCTGGTCTATTCCACTTTTATAAACGAATCTGGACCTAAGTCTACTATCTTAGGTCTATTATAGGTTTATTAGCTTAAGTAAAAGATTATTTCTTAAGACCCATTAATAACTAAAGACTTATGATGGAAACACATTTAAAATAAGAATTGTTTTTCAGTATGGATCTAATACACTCGTACCTTCATCCTACATCCATTTTAGCCAATCCAATTGAGATATGAATAAATCACGGGAAATATTTTAATGATACTCAAATTAAGTTTTAAACTTAAATATATCTGAAACTGATCATAGCTAGGCGTTTTTTTTTTTTTTTTTTTTAATGAATGACATGATTGATTAATTTATTTTTACCTTTTAAATTATTTTTTTTGAACGGGGCATGGGAAAAGGGATTAAATGAAATTTTGTTTGGCATGGATGAAACTAAAATATGTATCTCTTGAACTGTTCTTGTCACAAAAGAAAAGGTATTCTTTACTTATATATGTGATTGAAGTATTGAATTGAACCATGTTAATTGAGACTTCCTCTAATATTTAAAAATGCAAAATTGATATATATATATATATATATATTCAAGTACAGTACAATAATATAGTATGAATATTTGACTCGTAAATTATAATTAATGAAATGTAAATCTTAAATTTTTCCCAATCTTTTTAAAATAAAAATAATAATTGTTTAATGCAAATCTTTCTTAAAGCTTAGAACAGGTAAGGGGATTTTTTTGACTCACTTCGCCAGGCCGCAATTAATGGAAGAGAGAGAGCACATGCAAACTTGCCTACGTAAAAGCAACTTCATCTAATGGTTTTACTTGTCACCGCAACCCTATCTGTAAGATCATGCATGGCCTTATTTATTTGTATATATTTATATTTCAACAGTCAACTCATTCAAAAAAATAAATAAATAAATAAATAAAATCCACCAGGTAAGTGGCTCCTGGTGGTCGATTCTCGATGACATTACGTTCCGCATTTTAGGTAGCTAGATTTCTTGTACTACTTGACAACGATCTAATTCTAAAGAATAATAACTTAGATGAATGCTTTATTTTTTTTAATTTATTTTTATAAAATATTGTTAAATAACATTTTTTTTTATACTTCATTTTATTTATTTAAAATTATGTGTATTTAAAATACTTTATGACAATGATATTTTCATAAGATATTAAATGTATTATGAATTGATTTATTTTGTTCATTTTATAAACTTATATATATATATATATATATAAACATAATTGAAAAGTTCTAAATATACAATCTCATGCACATTAGGCAAAATAATGAACCCTAGTTAGATTAAAAGTTTCCCCATTTGAAAGTTTTATATTTAATCTAAATAAAATTTTATTTGCATGTTTAAACGAATTTTAATTTATATGATTTATATATATTTAGTATTTCAACATTTTGAAATTCAATAGTCTTTTGGAAAATTGAAAAGCCATTGGATAATATAAATATTTGATTTTATAGGACTTGCCTTAGTTTTTTATAGTCAAAAAAATTGAAAATTAATTATTGAGATAATTCTAAAGCATCAAATTAGTTGGTTTGACACAAATAAATCAACCCACTACGCTTTAGTTAATACCTCCACTTTGAGCCAATACAAGATAATCGGCAAATTAGTCTTATGATGACTCTTTGCATCTCCCTTTCCCTAACCTTTGCCTCCTTTTCCACAGCCAACCATCTTATTTTAGATAAAGGTAATTTACAATTTTTTTTCGCACGATAAAAAAATACATTTTTTTTAAAAGAAAGATCATCATATTGATTAGAAAATTACACACTACAATCTAAAGTATGGCTAGAAAATTTTAAATCTCTATTCTTGAAAAACATAGTTACACACTATTTCGCATCTCAATACCTATAATACCTCTTTACTTAACACAAGGAGATTAAAACTATTCAAATAAAGATGCATGGTAATGTTTCCTTTTATTTAGATAAGGATGACTTTGCTCATCAATCCCACCTTAATTCTCTCTGACCTTTTAAATTTAATTGAAAGCTGTCATTATTTCATGATGTTTTAGTTCTATATTAAATCTAATAGTTTTCATTTAAGAATTTTTTTTTCCGGTGGAAGGAAATTAAAAGACTTATTTAATATGCTATGGAAATGAAGAGTCATTTAACCATATCCTTCCAAATCACTGAAAATGCTGCTTTGGCAGAATATATAAGGAACTGAATTGACATTTTTACAAAGATTCTCTGTTTTTTTATAGTATAATAGATTCCTCACTCCTTTATATGAAATTTTAAAAAGTACTTTTTTTACACTCTTAATTAAGCATAGTTATGTCCTAATCATATTAATATATAGAATATAAAATTTTTAAACTAAAATGGTTGTAATTCATAGAAGATTAGTGGATCTTCAGTTTTGAAAAATATATAGACAACCCATTTTGAATAATTAAAAGGGAGAAACTTTTTTTTATTTATTTCTGAACTTGAAAAAACTTATAATAATTAATTAGGATATAATAGTCCTAGGAAAAAAAATCTAATAGTTATCAAACTTATAAAACGACCTTCACAAAATGGAAGGTTCTTACTATATAATATATAGAATCTTTCTGCAAGAATTAAAAATTGTTATCTATCCTCATTTTAAGACTTAGTGTATATATTTATATGATTGATCCATTAATGTTTTATCTCTTAAAACAAATATAAAACTAAC
>JAWZTD010000137.1:5816753-5839414 GCA_035221335.1 Echites panduratus | reverse complement strand
TTAAATGAGTTGTTTCATATGAACTTGTATATTTTTGTATAAATCATACAATGAGGATTAAATCCATGTATAACTTATACATAAGGGGTAATGTAATTATTAATAATTTGAGGTGTAAATACCTCATAGTATATCAGAAGGGATCTTGGAATCAATCTTGGTTCTCATCAAGACTTGACTGAATCACATCCTTATCTTAAACTAGATTTTTCCCTGGTTCTTGAGTCTTAATTAAGTTGCTCACACTTCATTAAAACTTCAGATTACCATGCAACCTTACCAAGCAGCAATTTCCCCAATCATCTCACACATTAAGCTATTGATTCATTGAAATGAATAAAGAGTAAAAATTTTCTTTCCACATCAAACAAATTTCATAATAATCATGCACAACAGATTATTCAAAAACTGTGATCTGTCTTCAGAAATCAAAATCATCTTGATTTGGCTTCGGCGAGGTAAGCAAAGCCGTATACAGCCTGAGCCTATCCTCCCCAAGGGAAGAACACCGAGACAATGGTCTTCTTGGCCTAATAAAAGACAGAGAAGTGAGAGTCAATCGATGTCTGTACCTTCTCCAAGCCAACTGAATCGCAACAGAAGCCCAAGTTCTCCATCCAGGGGAATAATATCTGGCACTCCTCTTCACTTTTTCATTCACAAATGTGTACCGGAAATGCTGAGTTACATACTTCACATCTTGAGCCTCTAACCCGAATGCCTCTGTAGTCTCGAGAGTTACCAGAGTACAGGAAGATGGTGGCAGTCTCTCCACAAAGGGTCTTCTTAGGCACCATGAGAGAAGCTCATCCCCGCTGAAGTTTCCGGGGCCTAACATGCAACAACTCTCGACACCATCTCTCAGTACCTGGCTGCTTTGAAGGTGACCTCTTACTATGAATAGCATCCTCTGAACTGGATCACCTTCTCTAGTAATCTAGAAATCAATCAAAGAGAGACAAAGAATCTGAATTGGATGTCCTTATTTATATTTTGAATATATCGTAATGTTTTAATTCCAAATTGTGAACTTACTGTTTCTCCCTTTGTGAAGATCAGTGACTTGACACGGTCACAGATGTTTTCCAGGACCAAGTTGTCCATGTGTTGAAATAAAGGCACCTGAAATGTTATATTCATATGACCTTAGCAGCTGGAATTCCAATGTTAAATAACAAAGAACATCAAGAAATTAACCATGAAAAATCTATTAATAATTGTATTTAAATACCTGTCTAACCAAGTCCAAGCAGAGGTGATATTTTATGTCCCTTCTAAGGCCTTCAGGTAGGTTTCTAATCATCTCACATTCATCCACACCCCGCATTGCTGCCCAGCGTTGCCTTTCGTAATTCCTTACTCTCTGCTTGAAGTTAGAAGGCAAGCGTCTCTTCCTCATCCACCATTCTATGTTTCTCATCCTCAATTGCATGGCTTGTTTCTTAGAGGTTGTTGCATGCAAAAACACCTGAAATTTAATTCCATAATTTACTAGGAATCAATAATTACTTCACATAATCAAAACTCATTTTCAAGGAAATTATGGCTAAAATAATAATTTCTTCTCACCTTGATGTTTCCGATTAACATGGTTACCAGAAGAAGTCCAGTAGTGAGGACGATGATAATAAAAACTACTTCCAACCAATCTGTTGTGCTCTCCAAGTTTCCAAAGGTACTATATATATATATATATATATATAGATTATAAAGTCAGTCAATTAAATTGAAATATTATTGCTCTCTCTCTTCATAATGAATAAAGTTTTTTAAAATTAGTTGAATTAATTCATTTTAAATATATTTATATCATTTTTTTTTTTAAAAATACTACGACATTTGTTTTCGGACCACTCGGAGAGGATAATTAATTACCTGAGGGTCATTAGGCCCCAAAAGATGGGAAAGAGTATCTTTTCTAAACGATTTTCGTTAGTGACAAGTTGAACAGTCCATTTATAAGCTCCATAATTATCTTCATAATTCTCCAAACAAGCAGACCTTGCATTTCTGTTCTCTCCCCATTCCAATCGAAACCTGTCTCTCACGAGGCTGCTCGTTCCATAGTAGATTGGCTGCTCGCATGCCAGCATCCTGAGATCGCATGAGCCTTTTGCGATACCGCATTGCTCCTTTAGGCATTTTGCAGCCCTTTGCATTCCTAGCAAGTACCAACATGCCCCAACTGCCTGCGCATGGAAATTGCAAATCAAAACATAAATTATAAATTGACGCCGGCAAAAATATATAGTTTAGTTAGATATATAGATGGAAATGGATGGTTTACGTACATGGGAAGCGACAAAATAGGCAATCAAATTGAGGGCGATTCCCCACCAAACAGTGCCAAAGATGTAACCGGAGAGGTTTTGCATGCGTCGCAAAAGGCAGACGGAATGGTAGATCTTGGGAAGGTATTGGAAGAGAAACATTATTAAGAACACTGTCATCACTATTGTCGTCCATCCCTTCTTCAGAAGCACCGGAACTACAACCCACAACACTATCTGCAACAAAACAAAATAATCATAATAAATGAATGGATTGAACGCAAATTTTCACTAACATATATGGGCCCAATATATATGAATATAATGGACAGGAAAATAAAAATACCAAGCTTGCCAACAGGTCCACTAACTAGCACCCTATTATTAGTTGACAAAAAGAAAAGAAAAAAAATTCTAGAAAAATATTGACCACCTCAATCATTAATTGAATGGATAAAAAATAGAAAAACATTTCAAGCTTCTGTCTTCAATTAGGCATGCACTATTTTGTCTTTTCATTACGGGCATTTGGCACACACTAAACCAACTTTCATCCAGTTTGCACTATTATATATATATTTTTTATATAATTGTTCCAACAAATAAACAATATAATATCTCTTAGGAGTATCTAATTAATTACTTAATTATGTTTTAAATTTATTATTACTATTAATTATTTAACAATCATTATCATTATGTTAAACTACATGTCCTAAATTAATAATTATATAAATAAATACCTAAAATCATTCCTTCTGTACCGTACACACATATATTCTTCTTATCTTCTCAGATATGATGATTACGATACTGGGCTGGTATACTATATCCCAACAAAATAATCCCCACAGTTTCTACGAACTCAAAGCACAATATTGCACTATTTTCGAACTCATCATGTGAAGCAATCCCCACATGCAAATACCAGAATATGTCATGCATGCATTGCACGAAACTACAAAACAAAATTCTTGCCCACTTACTCACTCACTTCAATAACCCCGCCCCTTCTCTTCAGAATTAACATTTTCTAATTCTGCAATTTCTAATCATAAAAATCAGATTTTAAAAAATAAATTTTAGAAAAGAAAAAAAAAAATCTAAAAACTGAAATCACCTGGGGTAGAGGAAGAATAACGAAGAGATCGAAGAAGAAACCTTTCTTGGCCTTAACGTAACTCAGTGCTACTTTCCGAGGACTAATGAAATCATGTAATCGTCGATGACTATTATTTCTTTCATCATTAAAATTAGAATGAGGAGATGGGCGTCTGTTCATCTTGAACTGCAGCCACATGTTACATAAATGTAAGGCATCGGTCATGCACCGGAGAACAGTCACGGTGACGGCAAACCACCCGTCGACGAAGAGGCACATGCAGTTTTCGCTAATCGAGATTGTGTAGAAGAAGAGTGGGTCCACAAAAAGACCCGTTGCACACACTAGAAGGAAAACCCTATTCCATTCTTGAATCCACGAAGCTCTCGGGTCCAAAACCTTACCCGCAAACCATCCTCCTCCTCTTCCTCTGAATAAGCTACGACGGCAGCAGAATTTACCTTTCAATATGTTTTTGCAGTCTTCTTTGCTGCCGTTTTCCTCCTCTTCTTCGGTCCCTTCATCCTCTCCCATAATGTCCTGCTCCTCTTCTTCTTCATCATCATCATCATCTGTGACGTCATTGTAATAGTTATGTCGAATTTCTTCCTCTGGCCGACTGCCCATTTCTTGAAAAATTAATCTCTATGAATATTTTTACTGAAATTTTTTGTTTGAGTGTATATAAATATATTATTATGAGAAAGGCTAGCTTTCTCGTTGGGAAGGAACGAAAGAGGGAGAGTTTTGAAAAAAATTGGAATATCTGAAGAATAGTTGTGGAGGTAAGATGGAGAGATGAAACTTGTCGAGAAGATGCCAAATTTCTTGTACATATGTGGAGCTTGGAAGTGATTCATCAATGGAGAGAGGAGTATAACGGACAAGTTTTCTTGAACTTACTAAACTACCCTTTAGTAATTATTATTATTATTATTAAAATCAATTTACAGTGATTTTGGGCCAGCAAATAGATGAATTTCAAATTGGGAATCGATTGTGTTGTGTGACAATTCCTAGTCCATCCTCGGCAAACAAAAAATGTGAAAAACGATGTGAGATGTCATGGTTTCAAGGTAATGAAATGAAACATTTAGAAGTGTTCTAGGACCACCAAAATCAAGTTTAATTCAGACTTATGCTAGTTAATATATATATATATATATATATATATATATTTATATATTTATATATCACAATTTACTTATTTTCATGACTCATCTCCTAATTTGGGCTTCTACATTATTGTAGGGTAGCATTAGAAGATTTCAGAACATAATTTACTTAATCCTACGTCACTATTTATTATAAGTTATTTAAATTAATTTTTTTTATTTTTAAATATAAGTCATTATTATTAATTTATTAGATATTTTAATAATTTTTTATATTATTTTTCATATTTTTTTCTTCTCTAATTAATATTATTAATTTAATTAAAGTAATATATAGAGATATATTTTTAAAAAATATTATCTTAATTTTTAAAAAATACTGTCGTCACTTATAAATAGCTATTGAGGATTATTTGTTACTCACCATTTTGCCTCATGTGACCTTTCAAACCCATCACAGAGAAAAAATCAGAAAGACAAACTGAACCGCAGCTAAAGCGATCTAAAAACGGAAATTCTTTTTTTTTCTAATAATTAAAAATAAAATAAAATAATTCTTCTCCTCCTAATTATTAATAATGACCTGTCTCCTATCCTCTAAAGTTTATGAATCATGATTTTCGAAATGTAGTGTGATCAATATCTACATTCACCGTAAAAGATTCCCACAATAATTGAAATGATTGTTATTAAAAAAAGAAAAAAAAGGAAAGATAAGGGTACTTTTGGAAAAGAACAAAAAGAGAAAACCTCAAAGGGCAAGACGGTGAGTTACAAATGAGGGTATGGCATTTAGCAGCAAAGGGTAGGTATTGCCAAAGGCCACAGAAACACAGAGAGAAAGAGAGAGAGAGAGAGAGAGAGAGAGAAGCAAAATAACAGAAAGAGGTCTCATTCGCAAATAAGTTTAGGAAACACAGGTTCGGCGCAGTTTCGTCATTTTTGTTCTTTTCTTCATCCCATCAATTATTATGTACTCTTCTTATAATCAAAGACTCTAGAGACGTTTGGTAATTGACCACCACAACATCCCTTCCCAGTGAATTCTGGAACAGTACCATCCCATCCCATCCCATTTCCTAATTACTTGCAAATAACAATAAATAAATAAATTTAATTTCTTTAGTTAATTGAGAGTCACGAGAGAGTTTTATATGATCTGTCAATTTGTTGTATCAGATATCTGGGAAGTTATAGTGCAACAATGACTTAACAGCTACCTCGGCCAGAAGACGTGACATTCCTGGAGATGGAAATGAAAGCAACGGGGTACTATACAATGGATGCCTTTAGGACCAAAGAAAGCAAATGTACTAATTGATGATCAGAAACGGTGGAGTGGGGACTATTGGGTGCTGAATTCAAGAATGTCTTCACATGAACATTTTTTGGAAGGGCCTGCTGCTAAAGTTATTAAAACAGCTAAGCGAAGATCATGTTCGATCCTATTTAGGACTTTGTTGAAGAAGAAGCCAATGAAATAAAATGGGCACTGATATTGTTTCATCAGTACCTCGTCCTTTTCTGGATTAGGATGACTGGATTTCACCACTGTATTAATACACAACTGTATATAGAAGAAATTGAGATAGGAAGGGTTGCAGTTTGAGTTATGGGGGGTCTTAATATTTCACCCTGGACAAAGCATTTTTCTTATTATCTGGGTAGCGGCAACTAGCAATTACCTGTGAATAGAAGAAAAACTGCAATTATTAATATCTGGGAAAACCCCACAACAAGACACAGTCTGAAAAAGATAACACTGTTGAAATCCCAAACTACCTCATTTCTCAACTGCATATATTACACCATGATATAAACTTTCATGAATGGCTGATGGTTTTAAATGGGATAAAAAACATAAAAACATCCTCAAAACCACAACTGAATCACATTTCAACAAATCCCATGTGCTTAGGTTTTAATGTTTAAAACCATCTAAAGATGAAATATGTGACCCAAAATCCCCACCTGCATCTGAGTGGCTTCGGTTGAATATCCTTTTTCCTATCAAAAATTCTACTCTTACAAGGATTTATAGCATTGAACAGTGAATAGATGTGCTGTACATATAGAGAAGCCAACCCTGCGGGTAAAAGTTCTCGAAGAGTGCAGGGCCGCCTTTAGCAAAACAATTGATGAAAACTGTGAAAGTTAAAACACCAACCCTAATTCTCAGTTACAACAAAAACTGATGATTTGAAAAGAGTGTTAGCTTCTATACATTGCTTTACTGTACTGCTTGCCTATCGAAAGTAAACCTTGTCAGCCATTATCCCAGTCTTCTTACCTCTACTTCTCTCATTGATCCTTTCCTGTTTAAGGAGATATAAAATCCAAGGGAAAAAAAAACCCAGAAATTAGCTAAGGAACAGATAACTCAACAAAGACTAGAAGCAAATTTTATTTATACTGAATAACTTAAACATTAAAATGTGTCCTATACTTAATAACTTAGACAATACATTATCCTTGATAATCAAGAACCGCATACATTCCAAAATCTCCAATATGAAAAATAAAGCACACAGGTATTTCTGTATTTAGTTCTGATCACCAACGTTACAACGGCTATCCTAAGAACAAGCTCATAAAGCTAAATGCATGGTAGTTAGATACCAAGGGGTACGGTCACATGCTTCAAAAAATAGAAAGAATTAAGGAAATTATGAGCATACATACTAACCTTTGAAACAACTAATGTTGTTCTCATTCTCTTTTCTGGAACTCCTGTAGTAACTTTCTGATCCTGCATAGTATTCCTGGAGGATGATTTATGGCTAGCCGCCACTTTACCGGCTAAATTTTCTTTTCCAACAGTAGGAATTCGACCAGAACATCTAGCCACAACCTTTTCCTTTGCCTTCATCACTGTAGCAGGGGGACATTTTCTGTTTACGCCGTGTGGCACCTTCTGAAAATGAGAGAAACAAAAAGAGAACACTTTAGAGGGAGGCAAAAAACAAAAGGAATCTCCTAATCAAGAAACAAGAAAATTATTTAGAAATTAGTTGCCATGAACTTTATTCATCATTCCGACTTCAGAGATCTCGTCACTGAACTAACAAAAAGCTTATTAAAAAACTTTGTCACAGATTTTTTAGTCACTCACCTTTACCCTGGCATTTCCTTCAGTGATAGATGGCCCATTAAACCTTTGATTCCTTAACTCACAATTAGCAGGTTGGAAACCAGGTGCATTGGATAAGTTTGCTTCATGTACTTTCTGGTGGTTTTTCACGGGCATTTGACAATCTCCATTACTTGAGATTATGCCTTTATTATTTCTCGCTGTCAAAATTTTCTTGTCATAACCAAGACTTGAAGAGGAGCCAATGCTGGATTTCCCAGAAGAAGATTTCCGGCCTTCTGATAGCCTTCCATTAGATACCTCTACTCTTGATGCTTGCCTTGTAACGCAACTCTTCCTGAGGCTAATCTTCAGAGCTGACAGGAACCCTCTAGTAGCCTGGCCAAGAACATGACTAGAAACTTCCAAGGAGTTGTGCTGCTGCTGTCCACTACTCTCAGAGGTAATTGTGCTTGAAGAACTGCTTTCTCCTTTCCTGGAGAAGTTTGAGTTTGAGGGAAAGTTCTTATCGCCCAAAGGAGGGACAGTTAAAATATGATGCTGATTAGCATTTTTAGTTAAGTTGTTTTTGGCTCTGAAATCTGAACATGAATCAGACCTCTGTTTGTTCTTTCCTTTGCTTGTTCTACTACCTGCCATTCTAGTGGACGCAGAACTCACAGAGGATGATATCTTGTTGAGGTTCTCAACTGTATGCCGGTTATTTAAAGTAACCCTCTGATTTCCCTGAGGCCTATCTCTGCTTGAATATTTGTTACCTCTTGATTTTGCCACTGAAGGTGGGAGCTCTGGAGATTGTTCTTGTGTATCTAATCCCAAATTCATATGACTGTCAGTTGAATGAGCGCATGAAGAAATCATCTGCCTAGAAGAACACTGATGGAACCTGAAATTGATTGACTCAGATAAATCACACTTGTAAGACATCTAAAAATTTATAAAAATTAAAAATTAAAAAATGCAGACGAGTTAAATTCTTACGGATGGTTTAAATGAAACCATGCATCATCCCTGCAGCAGAGTCGTGGACAAACAGATTCAGAAAACCCAGTTAATTGCCTGAAAAGTAAGAACCAGTGAAGTACAAAGACCACAGTGACGATACTCACTTGTCATCATAACTGGACTGACATTCTAGAGTGAGATCAACCCACGAGGGTGCGTCAATTTCATCCTGCAAATATCACTCAGCGGTGAAAATTTTACTAACTGAAGCTGCACCAAGAGAACATTCTATCTCAAACTGGATGCAGAATTTGCATTTGCTCAGAATCCATTGGATTTTCAAGTAAACAATTTACCAATAATGAGAATGGTTTAAGAAAAGATTGTAACATAAATCAGGAGCAAAAGACCATCTCATGATCAAGTAAAGATACTCAACATCTATAAAAGAACAATGAAACGTACAGAATCAAAAAATCAAATCATGAGACTAAAAGAATAAATGTAAAAATAATAAGAGCCCTAGAAACACATCTCACGAAGACGGAAACCACGAATCGCATAATAACTATACAAAAACCATGAGAAGTTGAAAACCTCCACATTGAGACATCAAAATGTAAAATAATTCAATATTATTTTTATATATTACCAGAAAATCCCAGTGTTTATCATCATTCTGACTCCTTTTCCTGCTAGTAACTCCAGCTTTAGGAGAATCAGGTATTCCATCATCCGAATGCACATGCAGAATCCTTTTCCTTTGCTCCATTTCTTTCTTCTTCATCTTTAAGAAAGGTTAAACCTGGTTTACCTTTTACCCCATTTTGGCCTCTGAATCTCAGGTATTCCCTCTTTTCATCATCAACCTTGAAATGAGAGAAGCGAGAGCAACAACAAGGCGTCGTTCTAAATTGCAAAAGAGTTCCTAATTACCTGTTGATTTAACAATCGTCGGATTCGGATTCTATTGACATCCAATGGTGGTCAGAGCTCCGATTTGAAAGGTGGGACAGGGTAAGTATATACTTGCCGGTCTGGAAGCGCCTCATATATGTTACCGTTGGAGTTCCAGTTCTTTTTGAGGAAATAAAAATAAAGTATATCCTATGAATATTGCGGGGATAGCTCAGTTGGGAGAGCGTCAGACTGAAGATCTGAAGGTCGCGTGTTCGATCCACGCTCACCGCACATAATAATTTTTGAATTTTTTCTTTCACAATGGGCTTCTTTTGCAAGGGGCTGGTCTTTTAGAAAATGATATATTTTAGCCCAAATACTTTTTACTGCATGAACGTAGTGAATTAACTTCCTTAATTGGGTAGCCATGCTTTTTTTTTTTTCTCAATAATTTGGGCTTTTAAATAAAAGACCTATAATAGCCCAGATACTTTGGGCTTTGGTTTGACTTGAACCCATTATAGTTATTCCGGCTTGAACCCATTGGTTTGGCTATACAATTTGTCAGTGCTGCATAAATACCAGAATATTATTATATATATTCATTGTTTTTATTAAATTTATAATAAAAATATAAACATTCACTTCCACTTAAAATATTAATTAACTTCCTTAATTTTTTAGCCACTAAAAAAAAAAAAAAAAAACCTATGGAGAGAAGCTTACCCCTCTACATTATTATTAGAGAAAAAATTACTACACTAATTGAAACAACAAATTGGGTGTCACACCTTTTCAATTGCATCAATGATAGAATGTGCGATTGTGGATAGAAGGATATGAGTTGGAGATACTAAAATCTTTGCAAGCTTTCTCATTGGTTGACTAAGTAGCACTCGTTATCACCCACCACTAGTTTCAAACATCCAATCCGTGCCACACATCTCAGATTCTTCCCTTCTAACATATAATTTAGTTCCTCTTCTGCAAGTCCAGATTGTAGTTGTCACAAAGATCATCAGATATCAGGAGACACCAATCCACTTTAAGCTCAAGAATGGCATCAATGGCAGCTACAGCTAGCTCAACCACAGTTGTCAGAGCAACCCCTTTCTTGGGCCAAACCAAAACTTCTACTCCTCTTAGAGATGTTGTCTCCATGGGAAATGGCAAGTACACCATGGTATGTATGTCTCTCTGTGAAACAAGATACAAGAACTTTTTTTCATCCTCCTTTTTTTTTTTTTTTTTCCTGTTGGGGTCAAGCACGGTGGCCTAGCTCCCCTGCTATTTTCATCTCTGTCGTTGTATTAAAAATTGTGGGTTTTCTTGATTTTGATATTTACAGGGAAATGAGCTATGGTATGGACCAGATCGAGTGAAATACTTGGGACCATTCTCAGCTCAAACTCCTTCATATTTGACTGGAGAATTTCCCGGTGACTATGGATGGGATACTGCTGGTTTGTCTGCTGATCCAGAGGCCTTTGCCAGGAACAGGGCTCTTGAGGTACTCATTAAAAGAGGGAAAATTTTCCTTCATCTAAAGTTATGGATTCTCTGCATAGGTAACCATTTCATTATTGCTCATTAGCCTGGAATATTTCAGGTTATCCACGGGAGATGGGCTATGCTTGGAGCTCTGGGATGCATCACCCCAGAAGTTCTTGAGAAATGGGTTAAGGTGGACTTCAAGGAACCAGTCTGGTTCAAAGCTGGTGCTCAGATCTTCTCCGAAGGAGGTCTTGACTACTTGGGCAACCCAAACCTCGTCCACGCACAGAGCATTTTGGCAGTTCTTGGTTTCCAGGTTGTTCTGATGGGACTTGTGGAAGGTTTCAGGATCAATGGTCTTCCCGGAGTAGGAGAGGGCAATGATCTCTACCCCGGAGGTCAATACTTTGATCCCCTTGGCTTAGCCGATGACCCAGTGACCTTTGCTGAACTTAAGGTTAAGGAAATCAAGAATGGAAGACTAGCCATGTTCTCCATGTTTGGATTCTTTGTCCAAGCAATTGTCACCGGCAAAGGCCCTCTTGAGAATCTGCTGGACCATCTTGACAACCCTGTTGCTAACAATGCCTGGGTTTATGCCACCAAGTTTGCACCCGGATCATAAATTTCAGTGTAATCAAATTGTTCGAATGGAGAACTGTGAATGAATTCCTTTAGTAGATTATATTCCTTTAGAACTCATGTATCTTGGTTGTGCCCATTTTTAGCCACTTTTTTCTTGATCTAACCAGATTGCCATGGATATGTAGAAAACTTGAGCAAAATATCAGGACATGTCAGAAAGAAAAAGATTCTGCAATTAATTTTGTAGTGTTAGATTGATGAACTCCTTTACCATCATCCACACAAAAGAAGTCATGAAAAGCAATGCAAAATTATGCATAAGCCCACATATGTACAATCAGTCAATTTGGTTCCTCTTACAAATTACAGCAGAGGCAACATGAATCCTGTACTTCTTAGCACTACCTACAACCTACAAGGATGCCTGAGGTGGCACCAACTAACAGTCTATACATGAGGCTCAAGACTAATTGTTGCAGGGGTTAAAAGGAGAAAAGACAAATGTATCCTTCCAGAAATTAAAGAAAATTGTCCTATATACATAACCAGCAAACCTCCCCCGACTAAATAAAGCCCAGGATTTACCTAATAAGATTAAGAACCTCTCTCACCTATAAATTTTTACACACCGGGACAGGAAGGCAAATTTAAAGCTAACATCTTTTGATTCTCTTCCCCCACCATTTCAGGCGACTTCTCTCTCCCTCTAAATGACCAAGCTTGTGAAGTTTTGCTTTAGCTTCCCTTAACCTTAACTTGTAATCCTTTTTCCAATCTTCAAACCTCTGCTTCAGCTTCCGAAGCTCCCCATCAGGATGCTGTCCAGACTTAACTTCAACGATTGCTTTTGCCTCATCCTCGAAATTCTGCTTTTTATGTTCAAATTCCTTCACAAGGGGTCCAAGTGAATTCAAACCACCATTTGCCTCTAAACCATGATTAGCAAGTTTGATTGGAGTGCTTGCAACGGGAGGCTGAGCTCCCACAGACACTGCATCCTCAGAATTATCACGGTGAGGAGATGGGGAACCTTCAGGTTTTCTCAGGTCAGCACCAAGAGTTTTTTTAGCCGCTGCCAGACTTGACTGCATTAAGAAAATTAAAATTATATAATTAGACATGTCAAAAGCAATGCTTGATAATCAGAATTACCATATCCTGGACCACATCTTGAAATTAAATTGCAAGTTCTTTTTTCTTTATTAAACTAGTATTAGATATTTTAGGTTGCAATTAAAGGAGGCTAACCACACAAAAGAAAAAGATAGGTTGCACATATTCAATTTACTCACAGAAGCTACAGACTCAAAAATACAAAATTGTACTCACTTGCAAAGATACCATCTGCTTTTGCCATGTCTCCTCCATCGATTTCATCTTGGCATCATACTCTAACCACCGTGCTTCAAATTGTTGAACCTGCTCCCTGAGGGCAGCATTCTCCTTTTCTTTCTTAGTCAGGTTTGCTTCTGCTATCAATACCCGTCTCTGGAGCTCTTCCATAGCTGAAGGGAGATTTTCGTCCGGTAAACCCTGCAAAACATATCTCAACTTAGAATTTCAAAACACCTGTAGATTTTGGAATTTGCAAAAGAAAAAGTAATTCAAGGTGTTTTCCTTCAGACAGTAATTCATGATTTTAACTTGGGTACATGACATTTGATGGTTTCATAAAACTCGGTACTATTGCACACTACAACAGCAACAAACAGAAAATACTAGCCTATATGATTCACATACAGCTAGAGTTCAATCTCAAATTTACGTCTCCAGTTTTGAATTCACTATTTACCTTCAAATTTTAAATCTTCTCCCAACCCCACATGCTGGTCCCACAGTTCACATTAACTTACATTTTACTTAGCTCTTATTAACATGTTATTTTATAACTTTTTTACACCCATGGCTTCTAAAATTAGAGAAATTAATCCATTTGAATTATTATAGTAAATATCATTGATCTGCTTGAATAAATAAAATAAAAAGTAAAAAATCCTCAGCAGAGTGCTAACTAAATACATATATTGTATCTTCTTTTAAACAGGTTTAAGAGTGTACCATCACTTCTGACAGCTTTCTTCCTCGCCTACGTTTATCGAGTGTCAGCACTTCTGAATTCTGCAGATGACAAAAGCGCCTTCGAGTCAACCATCCTCGAATTACTGCATCAAAGAGTTATATCAACGTGAGGAATATTCTGATCAGTTTACAAAACCCTGAATATGTTAAATAAATAAACAAAAGCTAACCTGATTGTATCTGTACCACTGACACCAGCTGCTTCTCAAGTTTTCTCTGAGTATTCTGTTCACTCAGCTCTGCCAAAACCTTGTACTCCCTTCTAGCAATTTCACCACGAACAACTGCAATAAATTTATCAAACATTACAGATATCATCAGCAATATAATAAAAACCGAAATATATCTAAGAGAATCTATATACTTATTTTTCACATCTCAAATGCATGTGAAGAAAATGTAATCATAATCACAAGATAAAATTTAACTGTTAAAAGTTTTAATGGCACATCAAAATCAGTTTCCTGTAAAAAAAATTTTGTTCTCAGGGATAGTGGAAGAAACTACCACAAAAGATATATGATGCCTTACATGATTGGAGTGTTATTACTCCTTCCTTGAGCTCATGGAAGTAGCGACGAGCCCGGTGACCACGATAGCATTTTTGCACCTCAAGAGTGCCTTGCAGAACTTGTTTTCTTATATCCTCCAATGAACCAATCTAAGTCACCAAAATAGGAAGAGTAAGCCAAACTCATCTAAAGTAGATTTCCACAAAAACAATAGTTGGCCACAATGAAATAATGCCTGAGAAAGCAAGGAACAAACACAGAATAGTATATAACTCACTTGTCCTGCTCGGAAAAACAACTTTTTATATCCAACTTGGTACATTTCAGGAAGGATCTCAAATTGCTGTAGAATAGCAACTGAAGTACTCAGAGGATCTTGCTTTGCATTATTTTCTGGAAGCAGAAATCCATACCTAAAAACCAAACAAATAATTACTTTGAAGTATTTCAAATAACAATAATAATTATGATGATGATGATAAGCTACACATCAAACCTTCTTGTAAATTCCTGGTGCGTCATGCGTGTAGGATACCCAGATCTTGATATCCTGACCACTTCTAAGACTCCACATGATCTGAGCTGCTCCAGAATAAGATCCATCTCATAGATGCCAGGTAGCCGCTTATTATTTGGTTTTATGCAGCGAATAAAGTGTGGTGTAGTGTTCTCCAACTGTTGCATTAATCTGAATAGCTGACCCTGCAAGCATCAAAGAAGGACGTAAGACAGCAAATAGAAGTCTGTCTTCTCCAAAACAACATGCTTATAGATTATTATCCTACAGGACAACAATCTTCACCCAACAAGAGTAGCTAACGTTAGTTGCCATGCATGCCAAGAGTAATAGTAATCAAGAATATGTTTGAATTCTGTCCATGTATGTGTCAGTTCTGATTACTTAAGTTCTATTTTCTCCTTGCTTTCTGATTTTTTATTGTCCGTTAAACATTGAATTCAGAAAACAACCTTTTCTGGTTTTTACCCTATGTACCTTAAACTTTGTGGCAACACTCTGCTTCTTTGATTCCATTGATCCTGATTGCAAAAATGCATTTGAAGTTTTTCGTGATATTGGGTGAAGCAATGAAGACACAAACGACTGGGAGAGATGCCTGCTGCATGATGAAAGCAACTGGATTATATCGGAGTGTAGTGGATCTCTGTTTTTTTCCAGGAAGCCACTTGTGTCATAGAGAACCTGGAGCAAAAATATCCGATCTTAGACCAGAAAAGTATTATTATTATCAGAGAGTATGATAATGTTTCTGAAGGGTGGAACCTCAAAGGAATTAAATAAAGCGGATCAATTCAAATGAATCTGCTAGCAAAAGCTCTTGTTTAAGAGCTTGCAAGTAGGACCATTGGCATTCTGCAAAGTGTGCAAGGAACAGAGGGTTCTAAAGAACCATCTAGTACCAAGTTTTACACTTTTGAATACTTTAGAAAATTCATCCTCCAATCATTGGTTCACACATTGCAAAAAAAAAAGTTAGATGTAAGTAAATTAATTAACCTCTCCAGCATAATGGCGGATGCCAAAGGCACCACTCCTCTCCTCTTTAAAGCAAGGATTCATATCCAAGTGTTGCTTAAGTTTAGAAGCAAAAGTCAAGTCAGTAGCCTTCGGAAAATTTGACTCTTCATCCAGCAAAGAAATTAGTCCAATAGGTTTCTGCAGAAGTAAGAAGAAGAAAACCCCCATTAAAACAGATTAGTACAAGGAATGTCCATAACAACAGATGAAAGAACTAATTTTTTGAAAACTTATTTCTTTCTAGGGACTTCTTGCAGAGGATTAAAATATTGGAAACAACAGTTAAATAAAACTCATCACACATAAAGCTGTCCTGGCCTGAGTGCAAAAGAAGCAAGGTGCAATCCAATTGTTACAAACCATAAACAAAACTGAAGACAACCACCAAGGAAAGAATCAAAATTTGATCATAGTAAACTACGTAACACTCTCCATAAAAATAAGTAAAGACTAGAAAGGATTCCAAAAGCTCAGAGTAAAAGAGTACATAGGAGCAAAGAGAAAGAAATTACTTTCTCAAAAAGATCCAAACAGTCCTGATTGTCTTCAAATTCTACCTTTGTCCAATCAATGCCATCCAATTCATACTCCTGCACAAGAGATAAAACACAATTAAAAGATTTTGATTACAGGTGAGTTGCAAGAAGATGGCAACAATTCAGGAAAAATAAAACACTGCGAGAGAAAAAACACAGATGCAGTTAATAAGCATAAAATCAACCATGGATAAATTGCACGAAGTCCAAAAGTTAATCAGCAGGAAAGCTTCCTAGTGGATTGTGATTCTCAGTCAAAACTTAGTTAAGAATGCTGTTTGCAATTTACTTGGCTATACTTCATCAAAATCATTATGATAATTAGAGCTGAGAATCTTACCTCTTGCTCAAGCTTGAATAGATGTCGATTGAAATGTTGCTGGAGTCTCTCATTGGCATAGTTTATACAGAACTGTTCAAAACTGTTTTTCTGAAACAAGAAACCATTCTCACAAATCCAAAAGCTTTGTCATAGTATAAGCATCAATAAATGGGTGCATAGTACTTTACCTTAAATGATTCAAATCCATATATATCTAAAATACTTATGGATCTTCCAGTACACTGTTTGCCCAGTGCCAGACTCTTATTAATTTCATCTACAAGCCAGTCAAACAAACTTGCATAGATGAACTTTGCCAAAGCATCTCTTGTATCAATTGCCTAAAGTAAGACAAAGTCATCAAACATATGTTGAAGTACACAGTAAGTGGGTATGATACAACTGACATAAATGTATCAGTTGATAGTCTAATGTGTTGCTTGTGTCCAACAAAGAATTGATGTGTAGCAATAGGTTTAAGAATTTTCAAACCTGCTGAAGCGTAAATGGCTTTGCAACCTCATCTTTGCCAGCTTGTATTTTGCGAGTGGATAAAACTAGCATGAGGTCTTGGACAGTGCATCCTATCAAGCCAGAAGCATTGATAACAGCTGCAGCGGATGGAGAAAAGGAAACAGTAAGTCAAAGCAAAACACACAAAACACAAAAATGTAGAAGTTCAATAAATCCCAAATCCCAATCAACAAGAGAGAGAGGGAAAGAGAGAAACCGGGACACTGAAAATAAAAGGACACGGGTAAACATCTTAATCGTTAAACTAAAGCTCAAGATAGGAACAGAAAACTTCAAAAACCAGAACCTCTGTTGAATTCCAAGGAATAATAAAAATGCATTAAGCTCGGCATCTGATGCCAAATAACCATATATGATATACATATCTGGTTTCCGTTACCAGAAAGGAGATTTGGGTGCTAAGGTAAAACAACAGTACAAAACTGAAGCCTGTTATTTACCTTCATCACATACAACATCAGCATGGTTTTCATTGTCAATTGCATGAAATGATATGTTGCCCAACCATAGTACAGCAGCGATCATCTCAAAAACATTCTCCTGATCTTCCTTGCTAATTCTCAAAGTACTTAAAGCTTCCTAGTGAAACATAAGGAACCTATAGGGATTAGCATCACAAGCATTCAAGAGGCAGAATGAACAGGAATCAGGTTATAAATCAGACAAATTTAATTACCCTGAGCAAATGAAACTTGTGAGCATCATCAGTTCCATGAATTTCAAAGCACTCACTCTGGTTGAGATACTTGTACTCTGATGCCTTTTTTAACTTCAGCCTCTCTGAAAATGTTAAAATGTACCTAGAGATTAGTTATGAGAAGTAACCACTATCTATTTACACAAAGGCAAAAGGAATTCATCTATCAATTCAATTCCCACTCAAACAAATAACTAAGCATACTTCTATATCATAAATGCAGAGCAACAATCAGCAGAGGAATATCAAGTGGTCAAACACCTCCCCACCAGCTGCAAGTTGGTAGTGATACAAGAATTCTCCGTCCTCTTGAGAACAAAAGTAATCGCCCTTCTTTTCTCAAGATACATGAAATTTTGGGATAAAAAGTGAGAAGGAAAACTTCTCAGCAAATTCTAAAACTAATAAAACTTTAGAAACTCTGATGATAACAAGTATATAGGTTACATGTTTTCATCCAAGAAATTCTTGACATTTTCCTTTCAACTAGAAGTCAAACATCAATATGATCTCAATTCTCTTAACTGAAATAGAGATGAAATAAAGTAAATATAAAAAGTAGAAGGGCAAACAAATGAAAGGAAAGCTATGGAAAATGAAACAAATAGGAGCACAAACCTCCAAGCTCAGTAGAAGCCCCAGCACAAAGGTGGTAAAAGACATGGTATGACCTCTCACCACGAGCCAACTGAACTACTCTCGACTGCTCAAATGGTTAACCAGGAATTAGTGCACCCGAATGACAGTTATTGAAAAGAGAGAGAGAGAAGAGAGATTAGGATGCAAAACGATAATCACCTTCTCAAGCAGAACTGTTCAAAAACACAGAAGTTAAGATGTATCAAGCACAAAGACACCACATAAATCAAGTTAGTCAGAAGATAAAAAAAAAAATTCAACAGTGATCACGACTGAAAATTTTTCGTGATAAGCATCTTACAGGTCTGTATTTGAGCACCACATATTTTTCCCATTCCACTGAAATGAATCTCAATCAACTTCCCCTGCGCCAAAATTGCAGATTTCAGCCCAGCAGAGTTTTAATGCATAGTATTCAAACATAACAAATGAATTTTAGATAAGTTCTCATAAATGTAACTGGCATGAATGAAGAGAACTAACAAATCTGCTGGAGTTGTCATTCCTCAATGTTTTGGCATTCCCAAATGCCTCCAATATACAGCTTGTCTGCAGGACTTCACATTCTATCCCATTGCTTCCTCCACCAAGTGCAGCCAAGTATTGCATTGCAATCTTGGCAGTTTCTGTCTTGCCCGCTCCACTCTCCCCACTACAAGTTGCCATTGTTTGAAATATTCAAAATCAAGATAAATACATAAACAGTGCCCAGGGACCAGATGAAGTGACCCACGAAAAGTAATACACTATGATCTAGAAGAAATAGAATATAGTTGAAGCTTAAAAGAAAGATGCTCTACAAACCTGATGATAATGGACTGGTTTACTTCATCTGCAAGAAAAGCAGAATACAAAAAAAATAAATAAAAAGATGTATGTTTAAAAAAAGAAATAATATCAGTATCTGAGACATATAAATGCAATAGAATTTTGCTCGAATTCTTTTACAATTATTCAACACCTCTCATCATTCCACTGAATGCAGTGTCAGTGATCGCATAAACATGAGGGCTGTCGACAAGCTTTTGTCTGTATGCTGCAACAAACTCATCTCCATAAAGCTGGACATCTTTGAAGGGATTAATCGCGATTAAAACTGGGCCTGCTTTACTCTACGGCATGTGCACAACAAGGAAATATTTCAATGGGGTAGAAACAGGGTTTTGCAATATATACTGGTTAAACTTTCTGAAGACTGAACTTACATATACAATGTCATGAGAAAATCTGTGTTGAAGATTGTAAATAACTGATGGCTCATTCAAATAACTAAGTTGTATAAGATCATCCACGCCTTCAAGAATATCTGGATTTGCTGGCAAGACATCTTCAATCGGAACTGATATAGCCTATGAATTCAATTTTGCACTACTCAATTAGACTTATAGTTCACGTTACTTCAAATAAGTATCAGGAAACTTAAAGTGAACTCACATTCTTATCAGATAGTAAAACAGAAGCTCTCTCTCCCGAGGTTGATTGAATATGACCTAATTCCCACTGCCTGTTTCTTAGCCGACACCAAACACGGAGTTTCTGAAACAGAGAACACCAGAAAATGAGCATCTGTAAACTGAATCAATCTCATGCACACAACAAGCACAGGCAAACAAACTCCACTGTGGGGAAACAAATTTAATGAACAAACAGTCAGGTGATTTTCTAGGGATATTCAGCACACTATCTTTGGAATGGTCACACTAAAGATCGGAAGAATGCATATTCTTCACAGGTTGCAGCTGGCCAAAAAAGCACATATATAAAGTTCGTAAATGTGAAAAGGCTGAAAAACAAAGGTGACTACGGATTATGATTTGGAAACTCGCAAACTGACTCTCAATGTTGCACCAAAAAAACTAAACATATTTCTATAGATTGATGAATTAAACAGCAGCAATTAGGGTAAATTAGATTATTACCAAATCTGGATTCTAAACCAACAAATCAGAAAATAAATAGAAAAAGTGGAATGGTCATGAATCTATCGTTTCCTTCCTGTTCGTGATCCAAACCTCAAATAGGAAAGATGGCCCCCCTAAGATTTTCTAAGAGAATGGGAATAGTCGAAGCATTTAGCTATACCCTCTTCCTCCCCACATACAGAAATTCGCCAAATTCGTCCATCAGAAAGGGAAATGAACTCCCCTTAACTCCTAAACCCATCTTAAATCCTTTCAGTAGTTAGGAGGCAAAAAGAGTTAAATGAAGAATAAGGTAGATCAATTATCTGATAAGGTAAGGTAGAACGTTGAGCATAGAAGGATTCATTCTTTTTTTTTTGTTTTTCTTCTCACCTTCTTGATAAAATAGCCAATGTTGTCATCACATTCAGATTCTGTCATCCTCGATTTAGCCACAGGTGAACTATCACCTTTCGCCACTCCCGGTTCACATTCTTTCCCCTGGGCAGCCTTAACGTAAGGCGACTCCCCGGCCTCTACTTCCTTCGCCTTTTTATTCCCAAAACTATTCCTTCTAAATCCTTTTGAACATTTCTCCTCCTCTTTGATATCGTTCGAGTTCTGGTCTTTGGTATCCTCTTCAAAACTGCTCGGCAGGGGACGCTTCACTGACGGTAGTCGCGCCCTCGACGTCGCCCTCGGTCTTGACGGCAGAGCTGGAGGCATATCCTTGGGCTTCTCATTCTCATCTCTCCGCCTGAGAGAATCCAGCATTTCTTCCAGAGAACTCCTAGTAATTGAATTTGGCGAAACCGACAACATTTCCTCAACCACAAAAAAAAAAAAAAAAAAAAAAAACCGTCAAGAACACAAAACAAAAACCTCTCAAATCTCAACTCCCCTAAATTCTTCTCTTTTCCATGAAAATTCGAACAATGCCTAAGTCGACATGGTTTAAAACATGATTCTAAAACCCTAATTCAAATCAAAACATGCCCATATCCCCCTTCATAAACTCCAATTCAACTCTTACCACCTCAGAATTCCCAGAAAACCTAAATCTTCATAAACATAAACCAATCTTCTTCTTCCTTCTCTTTCAAGTTTTCAACAAAACAAACGTATCAACGACTCCTTCAGAAAGTGTAAATTAAAAACTCTAAGCTGTTACACAGCTTTTTAATTTTCTCAAAAAATGAGAATGAATTAACCAAAGCCAAAGCCAAAAGCACAACTTGTTTCCCGAAACAATACGCTGTCTGGAAACCGAAGTCTGATAAAATTATTGCCCTTTTGGCTAAAACCAAGAGAGAAGATATAGAGAGATTGGGGGAGTGAGAACGTGTGTCCCCTTTTTCTCTTTTTTCTTCTGCAGAAATGAGAAGAGCGCGAGATTTAAGGTTAAGGCTTGTTTGTTGAGATTTAAATGGCAGAAGCAGAAAATATATGTGATTTCGAGTAGTAGTATGAAGGAGAGATTTCATGAAACAAACGAGTTTTCTAGTTTCTGAGTTGGATTCATTCTGTTTTTCGGCTTTGATGTTGTATTGTATAATTTGAGAGTTGGGCGAAGGAATTTGAAATAAAAATAAAAATAAAAATTCAGGTGGCTGTTGAGAAATTTTGGAAACCGTTGAGATCTGATTAAGGGAATATATTAAAAAATAATTTGAATTTGAGATCCGGTCTTAAAAACCGGAAGCGGCGAATCTGACTGAGTAGTGGTGAAGTGGATGTAATGCGGAATGTTTTTGCATTTGGACAACTATTTGGAATTTATTGCTGATTATTTTTTGTGTGTTATTTAATTTAGATTAGGTTTAATTACACATTAACTACTTTTATTTTATTTTCATTATTATAAGAGCTTCTAAAAATAAAACAATTTACTTTGATAATTTATTACTGTTACTCTAGTAACTTGTTATGTAAGAACATTTCCTATCAAATAACAGTTTGAGAATTCTTTATCTGGAAACGTTCCTTCCAAAATTATAAAGACCCTTTTTATCTCTTTCTTAAATATAACTTTAAAATAAATTAGTGTATTAAATCAATTCTCTCATAATTATGTATTAAATAATTATACTCCCTCCGATCAAAAAATGTCTCATCTCTTATTTTATATTGTTTTGAGTTGAATATCTTGTTTTTAAAATAAATAAACTTTTCATTATAAAATTTTTTTTAATTTAAGAATTTATATTCACTGACTAAAGATTCCACCAATAATTATATTAGTTCAAATGAGATAGAGTGATAGCTTTTGAAAGAACCCTAATAAATTGCTTGATTTTTTATCAAGTCGAAATAAGACATTTAATGATGAGTAATGTCATTAGCTATAAAATGATAAGTTTAATCATGAATTTGTTAGTGTGTGATGAAGGCACTGTATATGT
>JAWZTD010000137.1:5750212-5778749 GCA_035221335.1 Echites panduratus | reverse complement strand
ATTTATGTATTAAATTTTTACTGATATAACAAAGAGTGATATATAAATGTATAGTAGAAGATTTCAGAGCTCACAATAATGTCAATTCCTTTTTAAAATTTTTACTAATTCAAAAAACGAGATATTTAATTTTGAACAACTCAAAATAAAAATAAAGACCGTTAAATTATTTGTTTAAAAAAAGAGTGTGAGAACCAATGGACTTATGGATGGTGGTTTTTTTACCGTAGGAACTCAAACCAAGTGTTTGTTGATGTATCCCATTTTACTAAACAAATTAAAACAAAACAAAAAAGGGGGAAAGAAGATTTTATTTTTTACTTAATAAAGAACCAACCACAAATAAATAAAGAAAAATGTGTACAGAAATTTGGAATTTATTTACCAAACCCAGTGAAAATGACTAACAGGCAAACTTGAATGAGTATTCCATTAGAATTTAGAATTAAGAATTGAACAGGTGAAAAGAGGCTAACTCCTGGTGTTTTTTTTTAATGTGTCTTTCTCAAAAGTAGGTTCGAAAGGTGGTTAAAGGAGAATGGTTGGACTGGACCAGTTTTGCCTTCAAATTTAAGTGAAAGTTACAAGCCCTTAACTTATGGCAATCAAATGGAGAAAAGAAAAATAAAATCTGAAATTAGGGATTATATGGTACATTAGAGTTGCAGTAGTATTGATGCTTTCAATCTGGCAATAACTTTGGAATATTAAACTGCAAAGTATTTTGTAGTGTCTTGAGAATTAAGCAATGAGTTTCTTACGTACGACCTCAATACGTAGAGTTGGAGTGAGTATATATAAATATACATATATTTGTGTAATAAAGGAAAGAATTTGTAATTACAATATTGGTGTTATATTCAATTAGTGGAAATTTGCATCACAATGTATTATTTCATCTTAAAAAAAAAATTTCACTTTTTAAGTAAGATTTAAGTAATCCTTTGAAGGAAAAAAGAAAGGTTCATATTGTTAAGAAAAATATTTGCACACTCGTAAATCCTTTAGAAAAATTTATCATTTGATTGTGTTCACACAAATTATATAATTTTATTAGATGTGTAAATTCAATCTTTATATACAATATTTAATCTAAAATGCATGAAAGGGTATGATCGAGTGGTTCAAAGGTGTATATTATATATGTAGGACGTAGGTTCGATTTGATTTTGTTACAGATTTTAATTTTAGTGAATTTACAATTATTAAAAGTATAATAAAGGTACGTGCGTGAGTCTTTATTTATTTAAGTTCATTTTTTAATCTGATAGGAATAAATATTTTACTTATTATTTTCAATATTATCCTTTACCTATTTAGCTATTTCAATTTTAATATTCTTTTTTAGAAGACAAATGGTCCCATGGTCTAGTGGTTAGGACATTGGACTCTGAATCCAGTAACCCGAGTTCAAATCTCGGTGGGACCTTTTTTACATATCTTTTTTATATTTGAGCTCAATCCAACTCTTGTTCTTCTTTCTCTTATAATTCAAAATACTTCCATAGGTGAGAATTTTATATATATATATATATATATATATAATTTTTGAAAGTTAAATTTGGTCTCGATGTATTTTCAAGTTATAAAAAAGAAATCTCCATAACAAACACACTAAAGAGTCTGCTTCCATTAATGAAATTAAAATATAAAACATAATCATAAATAAGGACTAAAATTAGCCTTTTTTCTCTGTTTTTCGTATAAAGGCAGAAGTTTTATCGTTTTAAATTTGATTTTGTCCTTACAGTTCATTAGCAAAACTGTCAGAAAAAAGTAATTTCGTCATATTTCTGCTCCATAATCACCGAGACACTGAACAAAAAGGAAGTGAAACTCCAGAATTTCTTCCCTCTGTAAGCATAAGCAAGCAAATAAAATAATACTACTACTACTATTAATAATAATGGAAGTTCATTCCCTAAGCCTTTTTTGCATACAACAAAAATGTTCAGTCCTCCTACAATTTTTCCATCTGACAAATGGGAACTCTATAATACAAAGTCTCAACTGTACAAGAGCCCAGGCATGCAGCACCAAACACTTCAACGACCAATAAATTCAAGTCTTCCTCCTACAAACTAACTACTACAATTTTATGGGACCAAAAAAAATTCCTGGTGGAGCGAAAATCTCACAACTTGATCTTACAACAAATTTTGACCTCATATTTTTGGAGAACTAGATCTAACTCTTGAGGGGTGGGGACTATAGAGAAAACCTGAAAGAAGTCATGCAGGAACACAGTAGGATGAGCTCAGAACCGGAGGCAAGACACAGACCAAGTGAGGGCCAGGAGGATTGCAACTTATGTTTGTCACATCGACATCCGGAAGGCCGAGTTGAGGGGGACGCACGTATCCAGCAACAAGTGGCAAGCATAATACTGAAATTACTATCCTTGAACCTGTTCAAAAATACAAAGAAACTTTTGAGCATATAACTGCCATCTCCTAATGAGAGCTTGGAGAAGATGAAAATGGAATTAGAATGTTAACAGAGGTGTACCTTGTTGATTTGAAAGAGAAACATATCCTCTTTTCCTCCCAGCAATCATCCAGTTCTCAGAACTAGCATTGACCTCATACAAAACTTCATCCTATTCCAAAGAAAATAATAAATAAATAACAAGTGAAAACTGAAATAGCATGTAATTTAGAAGCTGCGATCAGCTTGTTGGAGAATGTGAAACAAAGACCTTACAACCTAGGAGGATGGTTCGATCCTTATAAAAAAACAAGGGAACTTGATAGTAAATATTGTGGTAATGGCACAAACTTGGCTTCAGGAGGAAACAATGTTTTTACTTTTTTTTTTTTTTTGACGTTTTTCTTACGATAAAGAAAACGAGTCTGTAATAACTTTTGAATACTTACATTAGAATCAGAAGCGGAACTCTGCTCCAAATCCTTGAGCCTTTCAACTCTCCATTTCATGTTCACGAGCTGCCCAACTCGTAGGCCACTAGAAGCAAGAGGAAGAAAACCAACAGCAAGGCAAGGGTCTAATACAGGGCGCTGCAGAACAATTACACTCCAGAAGTCTAAATGCTTTGCATCACCATCAGGCTCTAAAGGTTCACCGGACATAGGAGCATGGGCTCCAAGGCTTCGACTGCCAGAAATTCCATATCTAAAATTAACTATACTATCTGCATTCAAGGCCTCTGCTTTGTCGGTGATAGCTGAGTCAGTAATCAGCAATACTTGTATGTAGAGAGAAGTCAAATGCATAAGAGAGAAAGAGATGGCACACCTTTGGCCAGTGCATTATCAAGGCAAATACTGAACAAAATTGCAGCTCTAGACTTGGGAGAAATGGTAAGTGGAAAAAATGCAGATATCGGTCTTCCATCACCTTTTCCAGTATGAGCAAAGCCATTTTGAAGGTCAAGCCATGCATCATATATAGTCAATGAAGCTTTAACTTGTGAATGAACAATCACCTGAGATGAGAGCATTTGGTCAATATTAGGCTTACAAATGGGTTGACATCAAACAGTCAAACTCCATTACACATGCAATTTTTAGTTTGCCAGGAGTACGGGAGACTCCTTTGAAGCATAATGTTTAGAAGATTATACAGCTCAACAGAAGGGAAATACAGTGTTCTATGTCCACATTATACTCTTACCTACAAGAAGCTCCAAAAAGAATCCTACCAGGTGCTAAGGGTTAACATATTGATTCAGCTCAGGTTAATTATTTCCAGTATAATAAAGTATCAAAGAGAACAATTTAGAAACCCAGGACAATCATTTTTGAGTATTTGGACCAGGACCAGCACCAGCATCATGACAACTTCAATAAACTCAAAGCCAGATGCCAGACTTGGGATAAATACCTGCAAAAGCAGAGTGCCATCACTACATTTATCGGCAATGCGTGTACTCACATGGAAAGGCTCTGTAAAATGAACTGCTAGAGTCCTGCAGAATGGAGGAAAAGTCTTTTATGTCAGTTATAAGGTTAAAATATTAGAATTAGTGCAGAAGTTTACTCTGATTGAGTGTTAAACAGTATGCCTTTCAAATATCTGGTTATGCGATACTCCAAATTCAAGTTTCAGAGCTATGGTCCGTAATCCCTCCACAAGACTTAGTCTTTGTGAAACTACAGAACCTAGGAAAATTAGAAGAGAAACTGTTAGTCCAAAGATAGACAGACAGTACATCTACCTACAATCCTGCAATATTAACCTGCTTGTGTTCCTCTAGCCAGAGCATCACTTGTAGCACGCACAGGAATCCATAACACAGAAGTTACGTTACTTGCCCAATCAGGCAACTCAATATTGCCGTCTTGTAGATCCAATTGAGTTGCTTCAGCAGAATCAGTAGAATCGTGATTTTTAGATCCCCCTGGAAAGCTTAGTTTGGCTGAATCTGGGGATCCATCAGGACACCTTTCAATTTCAATACCATGCAATTGTTCAATACTCAAACCAGGGCCCGTGTTTACATGCAGTACAGCACCCTTAAGAGTGTAGTTTATTGGCTTTACAACAATACCAACCCACTGATTTTCATTGATCAGTAAAGCAGATGAGACAGCTGCAGAAAGATCAACCAGAGGCCTAGGTTTGAAAACCTGAGAATGGCTGTTGCTGTTAGTAAATCATAGGGAGAAAGTTGTTTTGGTCTAATTATTTTCAACTTTCATGACATTCTTGTACAGTCAATATTACACAAAACAATGCCAATAGAGATATAATGACAACACGATAACCCTATTGTTATTGTCAAGCACATATATATTGGAAAAAGAAAAGTGAAATCAAATTTCCACCAGCTAGAAGAAAACCTACTTTTAGGATAGGTCTTGTTGGCTTCTCATAACTCATAAAATCATCAGTATCTACAGGTTCATCCTTGGAAAAGCTATGTGACCTGAATCTTAACTGGCCAATCTGTCCTGTAAGAGCACCCAAAACATAGGAACCTGGTTTCTGTGGAGGAAGGGATAATGTGATTGTATTCCTACCAGGCTTTAAGATAGTAGCATCGGAGCTCTTCAAGGCCTGAAAAGGAAAAGAAATGCCAGATCATTCCCTAAAAAGAAAAAGAAATAACACATTTAAGGAAGAAAGAGAACCTTAATGCCTTCATCAGCACTATTAGTGGCTGTTAGAGTGAGACTGAGAGATTCGAGAGTAATGTCATCAGGAAATCCACTCCAAACTGTTACTGAAAGAGTACCAGGATCTCCATCACATAACTCCAAGGGGGGCCCAGGATTGCCAGAAAATGTTATTAATGAAGACACATCAAGAGGCACAGGATGCTCCATTTCACTATGAGCAAGACAAACAACTTCAGATTGGAATGCTTGCCGTTCCTTAACCAAGAACAATCCTTTGTCCAACGAGAGCAACCTCACACAAGATGACAAGTAGCCAGCCTGATCATTGAGCATCTTTTGACACTCTGCCAAATTGGGAAGAACTTCTGCCAACAAATTCTCCCATCCTTCACCAGCATAAAGAGCACGGACCTTCTCATACAACTTGGCAGCAAGATCAAAATTTCCACGTTTAAAGTACACGGCTGCCATCTCACCATCAAGGACAACCCCATGCCTCTTCCACCATGACTGATGATAGTTGTCAGCAGCACCTTTTGATAGCTCCAGATATTTTTCCTGGACGTTGAATGAGGAACAATGACATCAACACATAAAGAGTCAACCACTTATGAGCTTTTAATCAATTTCCAAACAAAGAAATACACGACAAAATGAAATGAAACTACTAGGTAACAATCAGAAAATTTTAATTTGCAGTTCAAAGGAATTTATTATCCTAGTGGTTGAAACTCCTGTCCCTCCCACTTCTGTACACTTGACGGACATACAGGAAAACATATAGGATCTTCTACATTAAATACCTCAAATGCCTCTACGGAAGATAATGATTTCCACAGATCTTCATTAGAAATAGTCTTCTGTAAAGCATGCTCAGCAGCAACATAAATTTCTGCAAGTCTCATAGGCCGATCAAGTGAGCTATTGAAGTTTCCAGGTGATGAATTAGTTCGTGACATTGATATTGCGTGTGCGTTAGGCAGCGGGGACATTGGAGCTGAGCTGTGAGTGAATACAAATGATTAGAAGTGCAAAGAAAATGAAATTTTGAGGCAGAGATGACTTTAGTTCCAATAACTTAAACTAAAATCTCAAATATATTGAAATACTTTAGACAGAGAGAAAACAAATGAACCAGTGGACAGACACAATTTATTTTGCATTCAAATAATCATTTAGAAAATTTTGCTATAGAAAAAAACTCAAAGTCTTGCTAATGGCATGAGCCCTTAACCAATATGGATAGCAGCATAGATGTGGTACATACATTTACATATTGAACCTTTGCACTTGCCCACCAAACAATTAAAAATAAAAATAAAAGGAAAGAAAATATATTCTGCAAATGAAAGGAACAAAGAGATATCGAAGAATGATTGCTATTTAACTGCACTTAACATCATTGAAGTCAAATACATAAAGATCAAACTCAAAAACCAAAGGTCAATCAACTTGCTTCCATTCATGGAGCCAGTTGACCTATGTACTTCACCGATTTCATACTCTAGCAGAATTCACCAAAGAGCGTATAACAATGACTTCATAATTCACATCCACATTACCCGTCAACAGAACTTGGTCGACTATCAAACAGTTCAAATGCATTTCCAGCGGAAAGAGAAGCCCTCCTCCGATTTGCTTCACGAAGAAGTACAGATGGTTCCAGGGGTAATGGTTTTCTTTGAATACCAAAGTGTTTTATGCGGGGAGTTTCTTGAAAGATTATCTGGAAGACAAGTTCATGCAGAAAGTAAGACATATAAGGGAAGTTCTGAATACTTAAATTATTGATACATAATAAATGGGAGGTAGAAAAAATCTGTGCAACAACATATATTAAGTATTTGGAAGTTTCAATATATAATATCGTTTCAATAGAATCATCACATACAATTTAGAAAACTTGACCACAACTTCAGCAACATTATAGGACCATTAAAGAAACAAAAGCAAAGCCCAGAAGTTACTCTTAGATTGATGAAGAAAATTTCAACAACATTATGTCCTTCCATATGAAAAATATGGTGTGCTTTTGGAAAGACTGTTCAGTTTTTTTAAAACTGAAACCTTGCTAAAAATTCATTTGGACACCAATTCACCCCATCAACTTGGTTCAATTTTTCAAAAGTAGTTGAAAAAGTTCAAAAGAGGCAAGACCTATTTTGTGGTTTTGATCTCGAATTTCACTCCTCAGAATTATGCTATTGACTCTTGGCGACAACAACCTTTTTTCTTTTGCTTCTTTCATCTATCCCCATAACCAACTATGTCAGTATGGGATTGCACCAATGCTGATGGGCATGGTTTAAAGTGAAAAGATCTACAGAAAGAGTGGTGGGATTCAGGCATTGGGCATATATGTTTATACTAGCCGCGCGGGACTTTGGGATGCTTGCCAATTCTGAGCAGCATGGCAATAATCTGGAGGACAATACTTCAGTGTTTATGGCAAGGAAAGTATCTGACAAAGCCTTGGAGTAGCTTGCTACTTGGGGAAGACCTTTGGATCCCCCAAGCAGTTATGGGAGTGATAGTACACGTTCTGTATAGATTGGCTTTTGCATAGGGCTGTTCCCTTCAAATATAATCAGTTCTCTTTATTTTGATACAAATATATTCTAGATCTTGGTTTAAAGGAAGAAAAAGAAAGTTTCCATATTTGTATGCATTAGACTTTTTATACGCATATCATATATTCGATTGTTTGAAATCACATGGTCAATGCCCAAATAATAGATATATGATACACACAAGCTAAAGACACTAACGGATTCTCCCTTTCTCTGTCTCTCTAGACATATATATATATATATATATATGCTAAATAATTGATGTGGTCACACTATACAATGAGAAGTGATAGATGTAGCACTCCAACAGATATTATCCACTAGTTAAAAATATTCAATTTCTCTCAGAGATGCCAGTTAAATTTTTCAACAAACCAGAAGACTATGAATATCACATACTCTAAATTCTCGAACACATGTTTGCGTTACAATTTCTTACACAACTAATAACACTTTCCACACTTGTTAGACTTGAATTTTGAGAGTTGATTAATTTAAACCACATGCAAGCTTCATTCTTCTAAGTAATGGACCAAACAACCACTTTGACATCTTAGTTTTCATGACAAGATATAGAATGGTACCTTTTCTTTCAGAAGCACCTCTGGCGAAGTATCAGGAGGAAGGGAAGGCCAAACAGCTTGCTTAGGCCAAGGTAGCATGCTCAGAGAAGCACTGCTCCAAAAAATATATTTCTTAGAATACAAGGTATTAGATTACTCAAACAGATGCTGGTATGTAATTGCATGTTGGCATGATTTAATCTTTTGTCAGGGTCTTTTGTTCAAACTGATTTATCAGAGGGAGTTGGTTGAAGGAAAAGCAAAGTCCGTCAATTACCTGTTTGCAGGAGTTCTTTCAATAGCTGATCCATAACCAATTAAATATGCCAGTCGCATGAACTGTAATGCATGAAAGGCTTCTTAGTGAATGCCAATGAATTATAATTTCATCACAAGTATTAAAGAAATATAGAGAAAATGCTTTGGCAACAGAATTTAGGGACTGTATCAAAGAAGGAACTTTTATGGCACAGGATGAACCATAAACTGAATAAATTCATTAAGGCAGTGAGAGTATATATTACCTTAGTCCGGCATAACGAATAAAGATCACCCTCGACACGGTAAAACTCCAGTTCAACATCTGACGCCACTAGCCCCTCTTCATAATGAGAGGACATTGCATCAATTACAGCCAAACAAGCAGTTATTACCCATACTTCACGCATACAGAATGGCAATATACTCTGTGAAAAGAACATGAAGAAAGTAATTTACGACAAGATTTAGCCAGACTAAGAAGTAAGAATAATTAAGAAGACAAATAATAACAACACAATCATTTTACCTCGTGCATGGCCAATGCTCTTGAGAAGCTAATAATGAATGAATAACCCCTTGATGCAACCTCAAATGGGCGTTTTAACTTGAATAGTAGCTGTAAAGATATGATAGAAAGACACAATATTATTTTCTGGACAGATAAAACAAAGTCTCATGAATATAACAAGGCAAGAATGAAATAATAAAGTAATTTTTTGAAATAATGCCCAACTGGATGTAAGTAAATTTGAACAAACAAATAACTTAAATTAATGGGAGGCCAGCTCCAGCTTTATTGTTACTATTAAATGCCAATATAAGTCTACACAGTCAAAGATCTGTCTTTAGTAGTCAGTTGAAGGACCATACATAAATGTCAATTGAGTATCTCAGTTCAGCTGGAAGGCCATATGTTTATGACTGAATTTAGTTCTGCTGCTTAACATTCAGACCTTACAGCATAACCAAAACTTCAAGTTAAAACCATGAGATCACCTCAGAGACTGAAAAGAAAAAACAGCATGAAGCAGCCACAAAATATCAAGTAGAAGTGGAAATAATCATACAACATAATCTGATTAAACACTGTTAAGTTTCTCTTAGATATGCAGATAAGTTTTTGTGAAAGAAGAGCCAATCTGAATCCAAGGTCTCTGAATTATCTTGTATTGACAAAATTTTCTGACAACAAAATTATTTGTGGAGTTGGCGTGATGCACCTAATTGAAATGAGTCAAGACCAACCTAGCAAACAAGAGAAATAAAAAATGGCTGATTTGTTATGTAAGTAGTTGCAACATGCGGTGCTCAAGGTTCATTCTTTGCTTTTGTTAATGAAGTGTTTTCCTGTGCAGAGGGAAGGAAAGTCTTATCCATTACCAACTTAAACAAAATATTGTCAGTATAGCAACACCTTTGCTTGACAGGCAAACAAATATTGCCTGAATTCAAACTCGCGAAATGAATCATCTTGAACAATCTGTGATAATGGCTTCTTTCCAGGGTCTAGCAGAGAAGCTTGATCATCACCATGTTCCATACCTCCAAAGTCCCTATGTTTCCCTGCCACTGCAATATATAGACCATAGTAAATGCCGTTGCTTTTAAGTGATAGTATTAATGCCACCTATGCTGATATGAGGAATTAGTTTTACATATTTCAACATCAGGTGGACCATAGGAAAGAAAAAGATACATGGAGATCTATGTAGTTTCTTTTGGCGTAATGCACAGATAACATAGACTAGGGCATCAAACACATAGTCTGAAATGCAGAGGTTTAAATTAAACACCTCCCTATTAGATTAAACTTTTAGATGAGATAAAAATTTTACATGGTAAATACTATGTTCGACTCCTCTGTTATTAATCAAATTCATTATTAAGATAGCAATTCCAAATTATGTGTATAAAACCATGTTAACATGTGCATAACAATAGGTAACTAGCAGCAACATGATTTACAAAGTACATTAGAACTAAAGGTATAAACTTCTATGACAACACTAACAGAAAACGGATGCTAGTCTCAGGACCTGTTTCCAAGTAGCAGAGTTCCAGCTCATCATATTCACGTAATGAATCTTCATGGAGGTGAGCAACTTCAAACATAAAGGCCAAGCTTTCCTGTGAATAAGGAAATGGACCATGAGAGGGGGGGGGGGACCTTGAATAATACAGCTTCAAGCATAATATTAGTCAGGAGTTAAAATTATAACATTGCTAAACAGTGGAAGCAAAAATTACAAATGATACAGCAAGACACAAGCAATCCATAAATAAGATCTTAGGTAATTATGAGACATAACCTTGCACTTGCTTTGAACAGAAGCATACTCTTTAAAAAATTAGATCAGAAGCAAACAAGAAAAACATTTACTCCCCAAACTGCAGCTCAGGAACAAAATAAAGAACCACAAACTGCCAGAAATGAACCATTTCTGATCTCTCAGACCAGTTTTTTACATGATTAGTAAGTAGAAACACATTAAAAACGAAATTATCATTACTACTGACTTATTGCAACATCATCTTCACAAATATGCAGAAGAATACAGGTCGAAATGTTATTGCTATTCATACCTTGAGAATAAAAAAGTTGCAGAAATTCCAAATTGGCATGAAGCGCTGTTCACTAAGCTTGCGAATTTCATCCTCATAAAACTGAATTCGGCGATCAAGAGTATTTCGTATACATTCCATGACCTTGGAATCCAGGTCTTCCCAAAAATTTGCCTCAGGTCCATGTATGTCTAGCTTGCAGCACCTGCATTAAGAATAATTCACATCAATAGAAAAGGAACTAGGGATGTACTGATCAGAATTTGGTGGTCAAAAAACTTAGTAGTAAGAATCCCGTGAGCTGTGAATAATTGGAATGCATATCCAAATTTGACACAATGTTTTGTTCTGATTGCATTTTATTTTGAACAAATAATATACATTTATGAGGGTCAGTATATGTAAATGAAGTAATATTGGACATAAATCCAAATTTATAACACAAGTTATCAAACCACTTAACCTGCTACCAGATACACATTATCACATTACTCCACAGCAGAACAGTACAAGTTACAAGTTGCCATTCTGAAGAATTTCAAGCAAATATATCAAGACAAGATACCAGATAAGTTTTTGTTCCGTCAAGAAAACTTGAAATTCCTCTTGTATCACTTTCCAGAAATATTTGACCCAGGAAAAGAAGATTGATGCGTGAGCTTAAAAATTTTGGCAAGGGAGATCAATCTAAGCCTCCCCCTACACAAGTGCACACACGGAAGAGAAAGAAAGGTAACAAGAAACACAAATGACTATATTGTGGTACAAAACAAACAGAAAGTCCTGTAGTTTCAGCCTAACAGCCATCTTGTGATCACTCATTAAATGCAACACATGAATCTCCATTTGCAAGGACAACATGTACTAGAAGTGTTCTGACAATACATGTAGTTTGCAAGAATTAGTAGCACTGCATATGAACTAAACCGCTGCACTTATCTTTAGAAAAGAAATAAGAGAGAGAGAGAGATGGTTTTTGCGTTACTTAAATGAATGCTATGTTGGATACGAGCTAATAGTTGAAGCTTCTGCTAAATACATCAACTTCAGCAACAAGCCATACCTCTCCCGCTTCTTTGTGCTGAACTCCACCTCAAGCTTGGCATATACCTTTTTTGCCATCTTGGTGGCCTGATCATTGTGAAGTGGTGCTTTAGACACAAATATGATAAACCACTCACGTTCATCATTTTGAACGATTAGCTTGAGACGTGGTTTAAGAATGGTTTTAAACTCATCAAGATCCTACAGAAAAAAAAAGAGGAAAAGTAAATCATCAATCACAGAGAAGGAAAAGTAACTATAGCTGGTGCAATTCTGTCATTGGTTAAATTAGTTTGTGTCAAATTTGGTGAATTAAACAAATGAGACACCTATTGAATGTCAAATTTCAAGACAAGGAACATATGGCTAAATATGTCACGCTCACCCAAGTTTGGTGAGGGCTGTATGGCTATCAAGACATATGGACAACATAATTTGTGGGACAAATATAGGGTTGGCTCTCTTGGCTGACCCTCATAAAAAAGATTAAAAAAAAAATTCCAGACTCATGAAAAGAGAATGTATATTACCTTTCCTGCACCAAGGTAAAGCACATGATAAAATAAGACCTATAAACTTCAGCATTATATATCATATTTTTGAAGATTTTAACTTTCCTTTCCTTTGTACCTCCACTTACCATATAAACCTCATTTCTGATCACAAATATAGTTAACGACTTCTATCAGTGAGACTCCACCCCACACAAAGTTACAGAAAACTTATCCAAACTATTTAGGAAATAGTAAAATGAATCAGACATGATACAAAATTGAAGCTGCAAAAATTCTAGCCTAATTGTATTATGAATTCAGCAAATTCCACATGAATCTGGATGGCCTTCAGCCAAAACAGAGACCAACTTAGTAATCCGTTATTCAATCCTGTAAAATCAGCGAAGCCATTGAGCATAAACATGTAAAGATGAATCCTTGTTAAATTTGCATTTTATGTGAGGAATGAATCAAACTTTCACAAGACTAACGATTTCAGCAGTGAACTAATCCTCCTCTTGCAGAATACAAGCACATCTCACAATGTAAGAAACTTTTCCTCATGAGCATTGGATTATGTATATGGTGAAAATATATTTTGGAGGTGAAAGAAACATGGAGAATTAAGCTTTATCCATTACATCAGTCAACTCACTATGTATATAACATCAATGATTTCAACCAGTCACTGAATTGTACAACCATGGCCACATAAAGTCATGGACAATAGAACGAGAGCATAAGAAAAGTATAGGGTGGGGCACCTCACAAGTCACAAGAACCACTGTTGCATAAGGCTCTCGAAACCAAAACAATGACTGCTCTTGTGGAAACCTACTACGAATTCTTGCATCTGTAGTCAATATATATTCCACTGGTAACTCATCAACAAGCACAGGATTACGAGTCTTGTTATTAAGAAAAGCTTTTCTGAATGGCAGCCTTTCCTCAAACTCCTTTTTGACAAGGGGCCACAAATCACTTACATCTTCAACTGCAAAGCAAGTTATTTCCACCTTAGAAGCATATCTCAAAAAATATGGTAACCTCAAGGAAAATTTCAATATAACTATTTGGGTAGGTAAATGGCATTATCCCTCATCCTTTCAATATACTGAATATTTAAACATGTACTTTAGAGCATAGAAGTCTACTTATTTTTAAAAAGCAAAATGAATAAATAATGCAACATAACAAATTGAATCATAAAGATGATGGATTAGAACTCAAGCAAACTATGGACGGAGAAATGCATTTACAAGTCTAAATATTCAAATCACAAATAGAGAGACTAATCAACAGACCTTCAGACACACAAATGACGAAATTAACTACAAGACAAGGTTTAAAAAATAATAATAATTCAAAATTTTCACTAATAACTTCTTCCATCTATCAATTTTATTCGTGTTACCTGCGACAATGATGTGATCGAAGGTGTTTTTGATGCTCTGAAATTGAGCTAAAAAGTTAGCCATCAGAGATCGGTGGCGATCATATGTAGAAAACTGAAAACAGATCGGTTCCGTAAACCAAAGCCAATTAGAGAAAGAGATACCCGCAAATGTTTGCTGAAATGTCAGAAAGAAATTAGAGAAATACAGAAGACAGTGAAGAGTGAAGTAATTTCAACTATACAGTGTGGGGTGCCAAGGCCGGAAATGCTACAAATGTGCTGGCATTGTAGATTTGTTCGCCTCGTAGAATGGGATTTTACAGTGCCTTTGTTTGTTCGTATCTGATTTCAATGCGTGCACTTAACTCAATACTCATTTACCCCAAAGGAAAATAAATTTTTTTTTTGAGTTTTTAAAACTCCTAATTACACATTGGCCCTTGATTTCTTAATCTTTTCTTTTAGTGTCTTAGATAAATTGTTTAATTCAATTGGCCACTTACGTTATAAATCATTTTAGATATATTTTAAAGTACTAACCATTTCAGATTTTGAATGTGTTCTATTTTTAGTTTGAATTTCTCATTTTTTAAAATAAAATAATTTTTTAATATTAATATTCCATTAATTACCTTTTTTTTTATTTAAAGATTTATATCACTGAGTAAATATCTTACCAATATGTGATGAGAATGCGAGAAGTAACTTCAACAAAATCAAATCCACTTTTTATTTTTTTTTCTAATTAAAATAAAATATTTAATTTTGAATAATAGAAGGAGTACAATATATTTAATAAAAATTGTGAGAATTATTATTAAGAAAATTTACCAATAATTTTTTACTTTAAAAGAATTTAAAGTAAAATGTAATGATTTACAAAATAATTTTTTATGTTCACTTGTAAAAAATTGTATTATACCCTTAGTTCATAATTAATATTTCATTTTTCTTAATTAATTATAGCCAAAATATTGGTTAAATAAGTCAATATTTAATTAAATTTATTTAAAACCAAATGAAATATTTAACTCAAAAGCATTTTTTCTCCATCCAAATTTTTTGTCACTTTAAAAAAAAATCAGAAGTGTCTGTTCACTCCAACTTTTTCAAACACTGTTTCAAAATATAAATCGTTTTGATCTCATATATTTGTTTTACAATATAAGTTACTTTATTATTTATAATGTATATTTATTATATATATATTTTTCACTCTTACCGTCAATTTAATATCTCATTTCATTTATTGTGAAGAAATATAATTGTAATTATAAATATGAAATATAAAAATATATTAGATATAATAAATATATATTTATTATTTCTTAATCAATATAAAATTGCGACTAACATTGACAAATAGTATTTAATGGATTTATTTATTTTTTTATGTTTTTCTTGAGGATAAAATTTTTTATCACAACTCAACTCCCTTTAATTAATAAAACCTTCACATATTTTAAACAAAAATTTCCAATTATTAGAGCCATATTCTACACAAAATATTATAAAATTATACTCAATAATTATCTTATAAGTACAATTTAGCAATAAAAACAAATATTTTAACGTACCGATATAGATTTAACTGTCGAAGGGTTTCGTGACACAGAACCAAACAAAGGCTAAAGAGAGTTGATAGAGAAAGCTATGATGATGAGATAGGCCTTGGATGAGGCGCGCCAAAACCTCCACAAGTACCTGCAACCTGCATCTTCACCTCCATTGCACACCTATGGCTTTCATTTTATGTTCATCCATTACCTCTCAGAAGCTCTTCATCAATGTATCTGGCAGTACTCCATCTACTCCAAAGCAGGCTTTCCTCCCAACCAATTTTAAACAGGCATTGAACAAGCATCTCAGGCAATCTCCATCTAGACCACTTCCTCCCAAAGTCAGCAGCATTATGGCAAGAAAAGACAATTTCATGGTTAGTTAAATTTGACTGGGTCTTTTTGGTATTTAACATATCAAGAACAGTTAATCTTTTTTGGCATTTGATTAATTTGGATTCTTGCAATGGGTTATTTTCATATGTGAACTTTAGTAATGGGAGTGATGTTTATTTAATGTCTTTTTGTCAGCATTAGTAATAATCCGAGACACAGATATCAAGACGGCAGTTTGAAGTATTTGAAAATTTTTTGCTTAGGTTGTGATTGAAAAATGTAGTTCTTCTAAACAAAGTGCATTGATATATTAGGAATCTTAACTATGTTGGCTGGTTTAGGAATAAACTGAAACTGGGTAGCCATTTTCTTCGTCGTCTTTTTCTGCATTTTGCACAAATGCAGGAAAATCAACTGCTAGGAAATCTTAGTCCCTTTTGTCATGGGCGCAACTAGGTGAAAAGAAAAAATGACTTTGAGAAAAATGCCATATTTCTAGATTTCATTCCTCTTTTACATGTAATTGATTGCCTAAATTCCAGGTCATAAAATGTGCTAGCTACTTAAAGATTCTATCAGGTCCTGAAACAGAACTTCTAGTACTAATGCAGGAATTGAGGTGCCAGTGTAACACTCTCGCCGGATCCTTAAAGTTCTTGGAGTACAAAGTGAAGAGATTGGATAGTGCATTTTTTGTGCTTCTTGTTTTTCTTCAACTCACATGTCCCTTATCTTTGAATGGTTGGGCACCATGGACGATATTGCCAGCTGAAGCAGTGCTCTATTCCCCAGAAACAAAAATTCCTAGGACAGGTGAACTAGCTCTAAGAAGAGCGATTCCAGCTAATACTGACATGAAAGTTATACAGGTGAACCATCATTTTCTTTCTTAAATCAACCTATTCACCTAACAACATGAATAACATTTAGCTATTGTTAACTTGTCTTATAGAATTCTCTAGAGGATACCATCATTTTCTTTCTTAAATAAACCTATTCACCTAACAAATTGAATAACATTTACTTATTGTTAACTTGTCTTATAGAATTCTCTAGAGGATATCTCATACTTGCTGAGGATTCCTCAGAGAAAACCATATGGAACGATGGAGGGAAATGTGAAGAAAGCTCTAAAGGTAGCAGCATTTAATCTATTTTTCAATCTAATTAAGATGTAACGGTAAATTTCTCTGAAGAATTATATGCTTTATTGCAGAAAAATCTTGTTCTTTGTCTCCTGGATATTCTACTGAAGAGAAATGTTTTTGGTTTGCTTCTCAATATCTCTTATGATTTCCTATTTATTTCAGATTGCAAGAGATGAAAAGGAATCCATATTGTCCAGCATACCAGCTGAATTTAGAGAAAAGGGTTATGTCTTATATGCAACTCTAGTTGACGGGAAGGTACTTCGGAGAAAGAGCTGTTGCTACTTGGGTTAAAAAGGCTAGTTGCTTAAATATCACCACAGTATCTTTGTTATTCCTTTTAAGTTCATTCAATGTTCCATAATTTTCTTCTTAGAAACATTATATTTATGGAAGGGGATTTCTTTTTCAACTTTCAAGGAGAAACTATCTTCTTGACAAAAGCTGACTTTTCTGTTTTTTTTGTTGTGTTATCTTTTTTTTCAATTTCATCAGTGTTCTCCAATCACTGCAGTTTGTGTGATCAATTTTTATCTTGGTTTTGGCCACTTTTTAAATCCTTCTGCATGAGTTTCATAGTGCAGTGTATTTTCTTGTATCTCTTTAATATTCTGTATGCTTGAAAGTATTTTTAGCATATGTAATTACCTTCTATCACCTTAATCTTCTGTATCCATCAATCAGAGAAAATATTTTGTAGCATATGCAATCATACATATACTTATAAATTCTAAAAACTCAAGGGCAAGATTTAAATAAATATCTTCTAGGGGCTTCTTGAGGAATAAGAATACAAGAGTGATTTTTAAAATTTTTTTCTTTAATTGAGCAGGGTGGTTTGCAGAGCCTTCTTGGAAGCATAAAAGACAAAGATGCAGATAAAGTATCAATTGATCTTGCTTCTTCACTAGATACTGTTGCGGAGTTGGAGTTGTTACAGGTATTTAGTACTGAAATAATAACTTCTGACATTCTTCAATTACTTATTGAGATTTCTGCAGTAAACAAACTAAAGAACTTTTCTACTTAAGTTTTCACCTGTTTTAGAGCCTCAGCTATAATTCACTGTAACTCTAGAAAAGGAATTTAGATGAAAGAACATAGTCAACATTCACAAATTCTTATCTATGAATACACTTATTTGTTAGATTACGAGTCATTGAGAAATGGATCACTGATGTCACATACTTTTCTACAGGCTCCGGGATTGTCCTTTCTGTTACCTCAAGAGTACTTAAGATATCCAAGGTGGAGTTGCGATGAGCAACGCATATCACTTTTTTTTTTTTTGCCAGTATCTCTGTTAATTTCTTTACATTTTACTCTGAATTTGAGATTGGAACTTAACAATAATATTTGCAATGACAGTAGTTTCCAACTAATTGATAGATCTAGTTCAATCAGAATGGATATATCCACACATGTTTATGAGTGGAGAATCTGTACTACACTAGACCTTTAAATGGAATTTATAACGTCTCTATGAGTCTATCATAATATAATGAGATTTTTGGACTAGTAGTAACCCTTTTGATGAATATATGACCGCAAAGATGAGTTTATCTGGCAGTGATTGTTTTTCTTTACAAGATTATTATGTGGTAAAGAGAAATTATCTTGCTAATGTATCTCTCAGGCTTACTGGAAGAGGAATTGTTGAATTTACTATTGAAAAGGGAGATGGTTCTGCTTTTTCTGCAGAAGCTGCTGGTGAACCAAGAAGTTCTGCAACACTTAGGGTATGCTTATTGTGGGAGAGCATTGTATGAATTTCTGTTGAGTGCTATAACTAATGATTCTAATATAGAAAATGTACTCGATAATGATTTCTATGCAGGTTGTTATCGATGGTTATTCAGCACCACTAACAGCAGGGAACTTTGCAAAGCTGGTAAGGTAGTATAATCTCACTTCTTCCTTGTTAAATACGTAGTTTTATATCATGCATAAACCTGCATCTCCCACATTATGGAATAGCTAAATGTTGCCGATAATTTTTATCTGGTTTCTTAACATTTGCTTTCTTCAGATATGTGCAGAGTAGCCTTCTAGGAATTGTATTCATTGATTGATAAGAATCGCTAGAGCATCTATCATGAGGAACTATTGATTTATCTTGATTTAATGATTTGATCCACTTTTAAATTTCCCATTTGGTTACTTGTCTCTTAAATTCTTTCATCCTCTTTTGTCTTCTAAATTTTAGTGAACTCTAGTACAAAAATGAAAAGACAGATAATTGCTGAATTACAATATAGGTGATGGATGGGGTGTATGACGGGATGAAGCTCAACTGTGCAAACCAAGCAATTCTTTCTGATGGTGGACTTGGAAATGGTAGCGGCTACAGCATTCCCCTGGAAATAAAACCATCTGGGCAATTTGAGCCACTCTATAAAACAACTTTAAGTGTGCAGGTTTGTACAGCATGTTCTATTATGATGTCAATTACCCATATATCCCTTCTGCATTCTATTTTTCTTCACACTGATCTATCGTTCATATGTTTTTCCATATCAAAAGGATGGGGAACTGCCTGTTCTTCCATTGTCAGTTTATGGGGCAGTTGCTATGGCCCATAGTGATGTCTCTGAAGATTACTCGTCACCGAATCAGTTTTTCTTTTATCTCTATGATAAACGAAATGTAAGTTTTTGACTTAGAGAACAAGCAGATTAATCCTTGTCATGTCTGTTACTATGAGTTTGAACTACTATGCTTCTTGTCCAATCCAAATAATGATGCTGTAGTTTCCGACTGATGGATCTCGTGTATATTATTTTCTCAGTCTGGCTTAGGAGGGCTGTCATTTGATGAGGGTCAATTTTCAGTCTTTGGGTAAGTCTTGAAATTCAACCAGAAACCAATATTCTTTTCCCTTATGCATCAGAAGAAAATGCCATGGGAAGTTCTACTTTGCATAAAGGATTACTCTGCTTATATTTAGGTACACAATAGGAGGAAGAGATATTCTTTCCCAAATTAAAACTGGCGACGTGATTCGATCAGCAAAGTTAGTGGAAGGCCAGGATCGTCTTGTATTACCCAAAGAAACTTGACATGCTTCTCCAGTTCCTGCAATTTTCTGATCCTTTTCATCTTCATCTCTACCATGTTATTGCAAGTTATATGATTGGCTAAAATACTGATGCAGCCATTGAACTTATTACTTTTTTTTTCCTTTCAATTTAGTCATTGAACTTACAAATTTGCCAATTTAATCATTTAAATGTGTGGATTTAGACACGTAAACCACTTTGTGATGGTCTAACCAGAAGTGAATAGCAAGTGTAATGACCTTCCGGCGAGATTTTCACATGGGATGTTCCATGTCAACAAATTATCTTCCTCAACCATCATACATGTAAAATTAAGGGGACAAAAATGATTTGTATCATACAAAAGTATTTCTATCATGAGAAAATTCCAAGAGAAAAATAGAGAAATGATATTGTCATTTGTCGACTCGCTTCTTGAAGTTTAGATTCGTGTTTCTGACGATAGTACAACCAGAGGTTTTGTATTTTTTTTTTTTTTTTTTTGTGTGGAAAAGATATCTCTGCAATCGTGCTCCATATGAAATGGCAAACCTCAAGAAAACATTCTAAAGTTGCATTTAAATAAGGTAACACAAACTACACCCACCCTTCACAAAAATGTAACCAAGAAAGTGTTGAAAATTAAAATTAGAAAATCCAAAAACATGGGTCAAGGCTATGGTTAATTTTCCCACAAAAGTTGGTTAGTGAGTTAGCGCCAGTCGCAATTGCCGGAGCAATTTTTGCAGAAAAAATTAGGGCAAGTTATTTTTTGGTTTTTCCATATCATTTATTGTTTTATTACATTTGGAAACATACACATGTGATTCACTTATGACAAAACTATTGCAAAGTAATTTCAGTGTTCGATTTCACAAAATTAAGGGGTTAAATTGATAAATTTATAAGTTTAATAACTAAATTGAATAAAAAGTAACAACTCAAATTATTTATGAAGCTTTATATGGCTCTTGATTTTTTATTTTTGGGCAGGGGGATTCTATTATCTTTTTTTTTTTTTTTTTTCGGGGTGCAATGTAACCAATTTCTGGAATTAATGTGCTCATGAAATCTGTAGATTCTTCTATATAACAGAATGAATAAATCATCCATGAATGATGAATGAAAGTTAGAACAATGATTGGATCACTTCTGTTTCTCATATTAGTTTTCCTTATTTTAGACAAAATTGTTATTATAATTCAAAGATAAATTTTTTTTAAAAAAACAAACAAATTATTTTATTAGTACATGGACTCTCTGCCTTCAGATGTGCAATGGGATAACTGTGGTTGGAGATCCACGTCGATTTTGGGAAACACTAGCAGAATCTACAGGAATCAATATTCTTCCAAACTCTTCAGTTTGACTGACCACTGAAAAAAGACAAGAACAAGTTAAAAACCCAAATTTCCCCGACCACGGGAAATAACGAAATTCCAGAACCTCATTTCAACATCCAAGATACGAACAGAGGATAGTTGTAGAATCTAGTATGGCCTTCAAATTTTAATGGCTAAGAAAGGAGCCACGCCAACTGTCCAAGGAACAATTGGTTACACTCCAAGTACCCGAGAGATAATTTCTTTCTTGCCCACATATTTATTCCAACGGGACCGCCACCCCATGTTCTGGAAATTGTCTGTCGCAGATCATCTTGGATCCCACACGAGTCTTCCTCTCAGTTGTTTGCTGTCTTTCTATTCTAGTTCCTCCTTGTATAATCTAGTACCACCAAAAACCAATTATATTTGATGGGAAAGATTTTTTTTTCAAGTTACAATAAAATATGAATTTGTTTTAAGATTATGCATCAAGTTCACCAAAACTAAATTTAAACCTAGATAAACAGCCATATAATTCTGAAATTGAAGTTCACCAAAGTATCATACGCCTCAATCGACTACCTTAATAAAAGCTTAGCCTACGCCTTTCCCTTCGTGGTTTGACTCGGGAAGAGAAACCAACCCAGCACCTCCGCCTCATCCCCACCTCCCACAGCCGGAGATGGCTTCTATCAACGGCCTCAGCACACAACGAACTTTTCTTTTTATCCCAAAACTCAAATCCCCTCTATGTTATCTTCCAAAGTCCACTACCAAAATCTCGTCTTTTTCAAACCTATGTATTTTTACAAGACCTAGACTGCTTAAAGACTCAAATTTTGTAGTGGGTTCTGTGGGTAATGAGCTCGATGTCATCCGAGTACAAAGCAGTGACTATACTGATCAACAAGATGGTGTCATCGGGGGAATTGTTGAGATGGAAACAGAAGGGGTAACGGGGGAAGATATAGTGAATCAAGTCGTGAATGGATTTGGAAATGAAGAAAGATTATCTTTCGAGGCTGCTAATGGATATGCTTCCAGTAGAGGTGTTGGGTCAGGGTCTAATGGGGAAGGTCAAGAGGGAGTGCAGGAGATGGAGAAGCTAATAGATAGAACAATCAATGCTGCAATTGTTTTCGCTGCCGGGACATTTGCTATTACTAAGCTGCTCACCATTGATCACGATTATTGGCAAGTGAGTAAAAATAGTTGTTTAACTGCACTGCTTTAGATGTATGTGCGTGAGTGTGGGCTTTTCTGCATGAAGGTTCCCTTTTTAGTGCACAGACAGAATCCCTTGAGTTGTGGTTTATTCTGTTGTTTCTGTGACTAGTTTTATACCTTCATTTCATGTCATTTCCCTATTCCCTCTCCACTCCAAAAGGAATTAAATTATGCAAAACCAGAGAAAGATTTCTTTTGCTTATTCCAGAATGAAATAACTGTATGTTTAATTTCACTAGAAAAAGCTCGCATCACTTGTCATGTCTTTTTCAACTGAATGGGTCTGAAATGTTTGACATGTGGACAACTGGTATACGCTTGTATGGATTGGAGTTGCAAATTAATCCAATCCGAGTTTCCTCATTTGCAAAAGATTATTATTTGTTGTCCTGCAATAGCTTAAAGAAAAGAGGTATGATGGACTTTATGTTCTTCGGAAACTTGCCTCAGCACTAGGATTAGTGTCCTTTGTCAATGTGGACTTTTTGTTAAATCCTTGTTTAATTCCGGTAAAATTCGACCACACACAGGATTCCTTCTAATGTGAGCTTGCCTGTACATTTTCCCAAGAGTTTCACGTTTTGGTTAGAACTTTTTGAGATTTGTCATGTTTGAATTTCTCAGAATTTTAATTTTGCCACAGCTCTATGTGTTCTTGTAGTCCTTTTCTTTTTGAGGCGCAATTGAAACTGACTTTTTGTTTGCTTCATCACATGCTTACGTGTCCATTAATATGCACAGCACTTATGGCAGAGAAATAATTGTTTCTTTTGTCAGGGATGGACTCTTTTTGAGATATTGAGATATGCACCAGAACATAACTGGAGTGCATACGAGGAAGCTCTTAGGACGAATCCAGTTTTAGCCAAAATGATGATAAGTGGAGTGGTTTACTCGGTTGGAGATTGGATTGCACAGGTTAATTATTTGCTTGGCTGTTAGTTTTGCATCTTTTTACTTATGTTTCTTTAAGTTCTCTTTCAAATATTTATTATTTGGTACTCTTCATCCATCTCAGTGCTATGAAGGAAAACCACTTTTTGAGTTCGATCGTGCACGAATGTTCAGATCTGGTCTTGTAGGCTTTACACTTCATGGATCATTATCTCATTATTACTATCAATTCTGTGAGGTAGTCATTTTGTGGCAAGATCTTTATTTTCTGCTTTGATGATGCATTACAGTTAATTTTGCCATGATTCATAAAACATCTATCATACTTTTCAGGCTCTATTTCCTTATGACGGTTGGTGGGTAGTTCCCACTAAAGTAGCATTTGATCAGACCTTTTGGTCAGGAGTTTGGAATAGCATATACTATGCTGTTCTTGGAGCCTTACGTTTTGAATCCCCTATCAGTATTGTCACAGAACTAAAGGCAACATTCTGGCCAATGTTAACTGTAAGCAGACAGTCTCTCGTTTTGTTACCTTGGTCACTTGTTTCTTCCTGCTATTGACTTTAGAGGTTATCATTCTTGGAATTGTGTTATTCTTTTCTTTTTCTACAAAGTGGCTCTATGTATGGCCGTGTATAACTTTCATCATCTGATAAAATCTGTCAGGAAATGTGAAATCTCTCACTTCTGAACTTGAATGGATTTCTGTATATTATCTCAATTTGTTTGAATCTGCTGATGGTTTCTACTTTCTGCAAGTTAAATCATTTATTCTAAAGAGTATAAATTCTCGTTTGTTGTATTAGAATTTAAGACAATTATATTAAAAGTTGATGAATATTTGTAATTATTGGTTGCCATATGGTTGATGAAATCATTATAATTCAACTTGGTGGATGCAACTTTCTAGCGGAAGTAAGAATGTGGCAGAAAAGCTTTTTTCTTGTCCATTCCCCAAACTATTTCATGAAGAGATACAGTCATCATTCTAATCAAAGATTAATATGAAAAAGTGAGGACTGTTCTATACATTTGTTGTTCACCATGACTTAGTTTCCTGTGGTGGTTATATCTCCAGGCAGGATGGAAGCTTTGGCCATTTGCGCACCTTATTACCTATGGTGTGGTCCCGGTTGAGCAAAGGCTTCTTTGGGTCGACTGTGTGGAACTCATTTGGGTGACCATACTTTCAACGTAAGCATTCCAACTGTTTCATTAAATTTTGAAATCCTTCTTTATTTCGGGGCTTCTACCTTCACTTTTACCCACTTTTTCGAAAGAAATAGGAAAAGACCTTTTCTCAAACAATTAATTTAGAATTTCCATATTTTGGTCTGAGGAAATGCTTATATATATTTGTGGATCCTTGCTCTGTGCAGTTGAGGATTTATGTTACCGGGATCGGTTATTATTGTTGTTGTAAAACCATGAAGTATCATAAAATCTGAAGTACCAGTTCTCCATTACTAATTCTGATTGAATAAATCCATTTCAGTTATTCGAATGAAAAATCTGAAGCTAGAAATGCCGAGATCCCAGCAGAGGCAGCCACCAAACCTTCATCAATATTCTCATCAGAGGTATGCTAGGATCATTTACACATGATTTCAGTTCTTTTATCTTCAATCTGAAACATCAATTTCCTTTAATGTTCATTCTTATAGGAGGAGTAAAATCAATTCGGAAACAGATGAAGGAAGGAGAAACAAAAAGAATTGTTCTGCTATTCTGTGGTTGGACGGAATCCTGCCATTTGGCTTACTACTAGAGGGTGAATACTGTGGTATGGGTACACGGGTTGATAAGGACACCTAACATGGTATTACTTGTCTATTACTTGCTTCTCCATGAATATATATCTTTTCATATTTATCCTTTAACTGGAAAATGTAATTAGCAGAAGTAGAATGTATATCCCTCAGGGGAGGTGGGGGTGGGGGGTCGAATCTGCCTAGTTATATATCGGATAAACAAAAAAAAAAAAAAATTATTAGAATGAAGGGCAGGTAAAGAAATACTGTACTCAAGAATGGGGAGGATTGGCTGTTTAGTTTTTTCTGTCTTCCTTTCTTGTTTCTCCTCCCTTCTCTCTGATGTATACGTTCTGTGATTAATGTAATGGTGGATCTCAAATTGTTTTCATTGATTCATGGGATCTTGCTAATTGTAAATACATCTCAATGATATCCAAATCCATGATTATGCTTTGGATTTCATTCATCCGGAATTAAATGTATATTTTTATTCATCCGGAATTAAATGTATATTTTTATTTTGAATTGTCTGAAAATACATGTTTCAATTTCCTTAAGTTAAAATTTTGAATTAAGTCAATTAATTTTTTAAAAATTTGTGTAACGTGATATATTCAATTCTGGAGTATATTTTTTTAATAAATAGAAAGAACTGCTCAGATATTGCACCCCAGCTTGTCACATTATTATGAATTTGTAAGATTTTGATAGTTTTAATGCAATGTTCCAAAATGTCCCTCGAAAACTCTCTTTTTCCCCTTCAGCTTTTGCCCATTTCAGAATTTTAAAGGCACCCTCCAACAATAATGCTATGGCTTGTGAATTACCTACCAAAGCATTGACAACATAAAACATTATGGATGTTATTGGATATTCAATTTTATACACTCATTCAAAAATTAATACATTTTATCTTAGATAGATGTTTTAATTTAGTTTTAAAAAAAAAATTGCTTTTGAATAAAAAATGAATTTCAATTTAAAGATGTATTTTACGAAATTGGATGATATCATTCAAAACGGATAATATATCCAATCAGACCCTAAAACGAAACACTTCAGGATTGATTATTTAAATCTTTAAATTAATGAACAAATTTGTTTCTAAAATCAATTGTTGATCTATGGCTCAAGGCACTGTTCAACAACTTTGGTAGAAAAGAAATTTATCGAGTATAAAAACAGAAAAGACCTCTACTATCTTGAATACAATTGCCTCCATTTCATTCTTCCTTGCCCAATATAAGAAATGCTCATCTGAATCAGAATCATTACTATAATAATGATCTTCTTACAAAAGTTCCGTGAGGATTTGATTCTTTAAAAAAAATTGTTTTTATGATTAAGTAAATTAATATTTTCTTCATTTCAAAATATTTATTATTTAATAGAAGAATTTTTGTTTTAAAATAATTATCACTTATATAAATAAAATATATATAAATGAATTACCTATTTTTTATCCATTGTTTGTCATTTTTTTTTAATCTTTTCCTAAATCCTAAATTAACTTATATTATCACTATCTTCTAATAATTGTATGGATTAGAAGATAGATATCCGGAAATTTTCTGGAATTAAAAGGGCAAGTAATAACGAAGAACTGGAAGCTAAAATCACAAGTATCCACAAGAAAAAAACTATACAATCTCCCGCCTCTCGATTAATTAACTCAATTATTTATCTTAATGTTACCAAATTCAAAAAATCACACCAAGGACATATTACAGAGTCGGCTTGGTGTCGGCCGGAAGTCCAACCACCGCAAAGTCGGTCGTTTCGCAGGAGGAGTTAACGCTCTCCTCAAAATTTCTTTCTTAGCTTCTCTTCTCCGGAACCTCTCGCCAAATGCGGAATTCTCAGATCGGAGGCCTCGACTTGTCCTTGAACCCTGTCTCGAGATACCGCCGGCACCCCTGTGCATATACCCAGTTCTCGGGGACGATGCTACCTGCTGAGATCTCCAACCTCTGTTGACCCGATCGTTTCCTACATCTCCCGTACTAAGTTTAGCAAGTGAGGGCCCCTTGGCTAGACGTTCTTGAGGCCTTTCTTTCGTTTCTTCCCACACAACAACTCCTTCCATTTCTTAATTGCTTGATGCAAACTTAAATTTCACCGAAAACAAATCTCAAGCTTCCTTAATTCTTCTGACTGGTGGCTTGTTCGCTTGAATATGCAGGGGTCGGTCTGTTCTTGAACCCCGGTATATATATCCGTGGACGCAGCAGTATTGGTCGTCGAAAGCGGAAACTGTGGATGACTTTTCCTTGCGGTTTCGAAGAGTCTGGGCTGGGCCTATTGTAGATTTGACTTCAATTTGGTGGAAGACTTTGGAGAGATATTATTATTGGAGCTTCCCGAAGACGCTGCTAAGTTTTGACTCTTGACCGGTTCACTAATCAGTGCCTTTATTAGTATATTTTATTTTATTTTACGGGATCGAGTCAGGTCAGACAGAGACTAATCTTATTCTTCTCTAACGTGTTCTTTTGTGGGAATTCTTTGTCTAATCAAATGGATTATAATAGTTTGCACGCTGGCTCATTTTGCATGAAGGCAATTTGGCAACATTTTTCAGTTGTGATTGGTTTCATTATTAATATTATTTTTTCTTTTCGATAATGTGAGGATGTAGGGAACTCGGAACTTTGACCGGGTAAGGAATATTTTATAGTGATAGAACTTCTTTAGGGCAAATTTGCTATAGTAGTTGTTGTCGGGTCTTAGAATTTGAATGCAGCAAATCCACAAGGTAAATGAAGTTAAAATTTAAATTATGTTCATTTTAATTGGACAATTAAAGTCAAATATTTTTAAAACAAATAATAATAATAATAATAATAATAATAATAATAGTGAAAATCAGTGTTTAAGTATCATTTTTTAAGGTGGCAATGATGCAAGGGTTGAAGAAGCAAATCAGTGTTTGACACGGAATTTATTATTTTTTTTTCAACGTTTGTATTGAATATATTATGGATTGTTTATTGTAGCACTTCATCAACAGCGTCCACAACTCGTGTACTATATTGTGTGGAATTCATGATCACTTAATTATAGATAACGTTACATTATTATTTGAGTAAGTATTACTTGTTATGATTTATTTTTCTTTGAATGTATAATTAAAATTAAATAAATTATATAATATAAAATTGTTTACAATAAATTTTTAAAAAATTATTTTAAAAAGGTAGAATGACCCAAAATCGATTGACCAAAGTCCATTTATATGTCAATCAGAGGATAAAATTGTTCAAAATTTATGGATCAGTTTTG
>JAWZTD010000137.1:5700518-5713511 GCA_035221335.1 Echites panduratus | reverse complement strand
CATTAATTTCAAAATAAAAATAAGAGAATCTTATTTTCATTTTCACCCAAGTCATATTATTATTTATTGATGCAAATCCTAATGACATCCATTCTAAAGAATATCACTCTACAATTGTATTATAATTCACTTTCTCTCCCATTGACTTAATTATCAAAAAAATCTTTAAATAAGATAATTGCTCATTTACCTGTATTATAAACAATCCAAATGATTGAGGAGTGTTATGAATCATCTTCAAAATTTACCAGCAACATCATGAAGTAAAAGATATTGAAAAGTAGACTGTGTTGATCTCAATATTTGAGACTTAGATTTATAAATATATTAGTTTTTATTAATTTATATAATAATAATAATTTTTTAAAATACTTTTAGAATTAAGTTTATTCTTTTCTATTTAGAGTTTTGAATGAACAAATTGAATACTCCAATTTTGCATCTAACTAACTCAAATAAACCATTTCATCACTTATATTCCTCTTCTTAGTTCTTAATTACCACTAAAATTTTATAATTAAACCAAAAAAAAAAAAAAAAATCTATGATCCTTCTTTCCCCCTTTTCTTTTCAGTTAATCAGGTCCAAGTGGGATTCCGCGAGTCAAACTCTTACTTCATCATTAGACAGAGAGAACCCCGCACCCCGTACCACTAATGCATTTTCTGAAATTCAATCCCGCTATTTAAACTAGAAAAAAAATCCAATGGCCAGCTACGCCTACCTACAACTCGCTCCATCACTTCAATCCTCCGCTCCTCCTCCTTACCCTCTCTCCCTTCTCCGTTCTGCACTGTAGACCTCGCCGGAGAAGATGTCGATTCTATTCTCTCAAAGCTCAAGCAGTTTTGCGATAACTCTCAAAGTACTCCTAATATCAACCAGTGTTTTATCGGCTGCGGTGCTGCTGAAGTTCTCCGCACCGGCCATAGCAGAGTTTGCAGTTACGGATGTTCCGTCTTTCTATAACGTCGTCGTTTCCTGGCTGAGGCCTCCATATCTGTATCTCGTTATCAACTTTATTATCATCACTATCGTTGCCTCTTCAAAGTTACAGTCCAAAGTCGCTGATGCTTCACTGACACCATCCCCGGCTCCTCCGGCGCCGACGACTCAGATTCCAATTTTCCCTAAACCTGAGGTTATGTTTGCAGAGCCTGTCAAGCACTATGATTATGATGAAAGAGATGCGGTGGAAGCTGTTAAGCTTGAGCCGGAGGTTTTTCAGTATACTGCTAGTAATTTCATTAGTAATGGTCCAAATCATTATGAAGCCAAGGTTTTTGAGGCTAATAAAGACTTGGTTGATGTGGACGACTCTGTTAAGCTTGAGTCAGAGGTGTTCAAGTATCCTACTAATAATGTTCTAGATGATTATGAAACTAAGGTTTTTGAAGCTGATAAGAGCTTTGTTGATATGAGTGCCGCTGTTGCATCGAAGGAGCTGGATATGGCCAATTACTGCAACGAGGTTTTGGTGGCAAAATCTTCACAATCTCCATCGCCTAGCAGGAGAGACTCTTCGGGTTTTTCATTTTCGAATGAGAAACCGCCTGTTTCCAAAAGGATAGGTAACCGGCGGGCCGTTAAAGCAAGTCCTGAAGGTATTTTCTCTATATTCCAATCAAACACGCTTATTTTTTATCTTTGTTAATTCCATCTCTCTGATCTGATCTAATTGAGCCTTTTCGTCTATATGAAATTTTATGTTTGTTTCGAGTTTACAATATCATCGGAAAGAGATGTAGTAGTCGATAACGGTAAAACGCCAATGGAAGAAACTAACCGTTGTGGGAATAGTTCGAATTTGGTGCACTTGAGTTTTTGAACTGCATTTAGTGATGTACCTTTTTCTCATGGTCCTGGTTGGTTGAGGCCCAGCTATGTTTCAGAGGTCCAGCTGGAGCTGATTTCATTTAATTAATTTAAAACTTTACTAGTACCTTCTGAGTGACTACATTGTCCCCACTGAGCGGCACAAAAGAAGGGTTGCTCACCGAGGTTTTTTTGGTCTCAAATTTCTAACGAATAAGAAACTCAAAATAATGGCATTTTCTGGATTTAGAACGATTTTATCACGGAAGAAAAAACAGTTTTATTAAATTTATAATAAAGTAGTTTTTTAAGAGTTATGTGACCATACAAAAAGAACTCTTTTGCAATGGGCTCTGTGATCACGATGTGCTAATAAATAATATTCACTAAATATTAAATAAAAAGAGTTATGATAAACATTGTTATTTTTGTAAGATAGTAATTTATTTTTCAGAATTAAATTGTAGAAATGCTTGTGAGAAGAGCATGTTTAAGAGAACAATTGTTGTGCAAAAAATTAGCCCTTGCAGCTCTTTCTATAACCCAATACTAGAAACTTTTAGAAAAATATTTTAGGCGAGCACTTTCTTAATAATATAAAATAATTTTAACGCAAAGCCCTGGTGAAAATAGTATTACTCGGATGAATTTGAAGGGGAGGAAAGTAATTTGAGGGTTGTGCTCCAGGTGGGAAAGCGGCGCTGGGAGTTTCGAAAACAAGGAAGCAGGACACGCTGGAAAGCACGTGGAAAACAATAACGGAGGGACGTGCAATGCCGTTAACGCGGCACTTGAGAAAAGCCGACACGTGGGAGACACACGGTGGACGGCATCGTAACCAAACCGCAGAAAATCAGAGGATGACGAAATCCGAGACGTTGAAGGACCGGACCAACACCCCATCGCTGACTCCCTCACCCGGTTCGGGAAAACTCAAGAAAGAACCGTCTTTGAGTCAGGATGAGTTGAACAGGCGAGTTGAGGCTTTCATTAAGAAGTTCAACGAGGATATGAGACTCCAAAGGCAAGAGTCGTTGAACCAGTACATGGAAATGATCAATCGAGGGGCGCATTAGCGTATTTCATGTGTTCTTGAAGTAGTTTCTTTGGTGTTGTTCCCATTGGTTTATTTGTTTTATATTGCACATAGAGAAACTCTCTCTCTCTCTCTCTCTCAAATAGATGGAGACATGGGCATATGCTAGCTTAACGTTTTGGTTTGCAGGATATTGGCAAATGGTTGACATAGATGTACCGCTGCCTTTAATACGTTATATAGGGCATATGGTTCTTTCGAACCCAAAATCAAAGAATATCGGTAATTGAATATTTTTATTTTTTATTTTATTGTTTAAAATTAAATATTTTATTACAAAAAAATTAACATGTAATTTGAAAAATAAATTAAGATCGAATCTTTATTTACAGAGAATATATTCATTAATAACCTGTCATTCTCAACTTTTATTATACTATATATAATAAATTAGAAGAGAAAAAAAATCATTAATAAAACAAAATGTTTATTATACTTAATATCTATAGGATAAAATTTTAAGGGAAAGAAATCTCTTGAATCACAAGGAAATAAGGGCTCTAGATATTTGATTTTCTTTAATGCTTTGGCTATTTGTTGAGGTGAGAGAGAGAACACATTAGGGAGGTGCTTCGTTCCAGCAGCAGCTTCATTTCTGCAAAATGATGTCAGTCAGTTTCAGTGCAAAGCCAAAACGGGTTTAATGCCACTAATCTGATCTGATCTGATCTGACCTTATCCGCAACCGACCCATCTTCACCTGTTGTGGCTATAACTTAGCTTTCACGGTTGGCTGTTCAGACACCTGCTGGTAGACCAACAAATAAATCTCGTCACACAGAAACGGCTCTTTACAAGTTAAAACCACATATTCAAGAACCCTTCCAGAATTACTGTTGTTTAACAACAAATATTACATTTTTCAGCATATCAAGTGGAATCCTAAAGCCTAATATTGTTGATACATTTTAGTAAAACTATAACCATGCTATAGAAGAAATGGAGGTAAATCTGCCTAACATCACAGAAATCTTGGATTAAAGTTCCAACCTTGCTGCTGCTTCTGTAATTACAAGAAAAGCAGCCTACATTGCCATTGTAGTGACGGGGAAAAGCCGATCCAAGAGAGTGTAAACTCCACCACCTAACAATAAAGCCCCACTGCAAAAACAAATTTGTATAAGATGTAAACAAGAATACCAAAAATGCATAATGCAATGAGAAGACAATGGACTTCTTGATAAAAGTAAAATCTTTGGCATAAATTACCTTAGTGGGTTAATCCAAGCTGAAACTTTGCGAAATGAAAGTAGACTCTGCAGCAACATAATGAGAAAGTGCGTTAAATAGTATTAAATGGAATTGTAGTGTAGAAGGTGAAGAATATATAAAACTCTGTACATGCAAAAGGCAGTGCAAAAGCAAGAGGTTAGCATCTTCAAAAAGCTCAGTGCATATATAACAAGGCCTACCTGCAAAGCTCCGGCAAAGGAAGCAGCAAGGAGTAGAGGAGTTACATAGCCAGTTGTGTATGTCAACAGTAGGCTGCCGCCTACCACAGGATCCTGTATAAAACTCAATCTTAAAAATCTTTTCAATAATAACAGAAATAAAAAATCAAGGATCAAAAATTCAGTCTTGAATATTGTGACTTCTATTTGAAGTTTTTTAGCAACATATCCAGTTTTCAGCATCTGAAGGTTTAAAATAATCAGAAGTACCCTAGAAGCAGCAACATAACCAAGCAAGGTGGCCAGTACAGGTGTGCTACATGGTGATGCAGCTAAAGCAAATGTAAGCCCAGCCAAGTATGCTTGCACACCTGACAAATCAAATTACAGAAAGTTAATGGCGGTTCTAAGTTGCATCAATAAGTCATTAAACATTTCCCTTGCCAGCTGATATTTCTAATAAATATTCTTATTACTAGAAGGAAAATTTGCGGCAGCTGCCCGAGCATCAAAGTTGCTGAAAAATGAGGGAAGCTGAAGCTCTATTATCTGCAAATTGACAAGCACGATAATGCCGTTATGTGAGAGTTACTAACTTTTTATTTACTAATTAGATGAAACTGGTTGAGCGAATAAATAATGAAAAAATCATGTAACTTAGAATTAAAAGTGGAGGGCTGATCAAATCAGACAGAAAAACAAACATGGTGAAGCTACCTCTAAGAGATTCAGACCCATGACAATTGCCAAACAAGATGCCGCAACAGGTAGTCCCTGCCCTATTTGACCATAGGCCTTTCCAGCAACTGAGGCTGCCACACCAAGTAATGCCAGAGTAGTTGCCAGTCCCAGTGCAAATGCAATTGAATCCCCAACAATCTGCAATGTAACACAGGCCATGGGAAGAGCTTCTAGAATTATCAGATATGTGAAGTTATTGGAACCACACCACATTAGCCATAAAGACAATTCATTGTAGGCAGATACACATGTAGTTTCATCACAATGGAAATGACAACAAACAAGTTACAATATTCTCCTCATTCAAAATGTTAAAGAAAATAAATCAGCCATAAATTTTCCTTTCCTTCCTCTGCACAATTCTTATTGTCCATTCCATGTACATACTTTCATACATATGAGGCATCACATGAAATTAAACTTCTGATTTATGGTAGTATTCCAGAAGTTGTATGGCGCATAAGGAGGGATATACCGGAACTTCTAAATGAAAAATCACAGAAAGATATTTGACAGTAGTTTACCTCTGTTCTGCTTTTCCCAGAGCCAAATGCCCCTATATTATTAATATCCCAGGGAAATAAGATTCTAGTACCAATCAAGAAAGTTGAACAACAAGAGTTTTTTAGTAGGTCAGTTTCTCACCAATGTAACCAAGGGTCAACGGCAGAACACTGAGTGTACAAGGAGATAGGCTTGTAACAAGTCCAGCTCCAAAAATAACTGCCAAACTGCAAAAAGCAAATTTCTTAATTCATTCCGGGACTGACTCTTACAATAAGTTGGGAAATCATAAAACGGGATGTTCACCTCGTAAAACTAAGAGCAGACAACTGATCTTGAACAGCTTCATTAGCCTGTTGACCAGCTGAATAAAGGAGGGCTCCAAGCCAATCTCCAATGCTTCCATCAGCAAGACTATAAAGAGGAGTTGATGCCTCCTGATTGCAAATGTAACACTTCCATTAATATATTATATGTCATAAAGCAAGTGAGGAAACTTTAGTTGGAATTAACATGACTACGTATCCACAGACACACAAACACAGAGTAAAACAGGCAAACCCATTCCCATATGTAAGTAAATATTTAGTAATTTTCTTAACTCAAGATGCCTCATTCCAGCCTCATGAACTCTAACAAAGGCTCATAAAATCATCAAGATGACAGCATAATCAAAATAACTTCTGACCAAATCACTGTCCTAGTTAATCAATGACACACTATCTTGCAGGTTTTCATAAGGGGAATGATAGCCTAACGGAGCACAATAGTCGAACTACAAGCCATAGATAGTTGGTGGTGCAAAAGAATGTGGAAGAAGAAGAACAAATCATGTTGGCATGGAAGGACATATCTTTACAAGGAACTGAATTACTGAGGCTTGAACTAGAGTATTGCTTACCTTGATATTTTCCGTACTCAAAGCATTTGCAGCCTCTGATGCAAATAAATTTGCTGCTAAAGCATTATAAAAGAAGCAGAAGATTTATTTGATGGCACATGTAAATAAAACCAAAAAGAAAGGCAATAAGTTGCAATTAATGAAGATTTACAAAAATATCATTTTGAAGCAATTTAAAATAATCAACAGAAGACAGCTAAGTAACGAAGGATATTAGCATCAGAAAGAAGTCAATTAGAAAACCACACCCCAAATGACACAATTGAAAAGAAATTATTTTGACATAAACCACAAAACTATAGACACTGCAAACTGCTAAAATGGAAGTTAACCTCATTCATCTAGCTCTCGTTTGCTTATCTGCACATATTCTAGGGCCCCGGAACTGACACTACAGTGTAATTCTGGAATTCTATCAACATCCTAAATTCGAAAAGGCTCGTTCCATTCCCATAGGAGCTTCGAAATAATATGCTAAAAAGTTCCTGTTCCTTGAGAGTTCACGAAAATGCTACCAAAATCACAACAGAATACATCACTCAGGTAAAATAAAAAAGGATTGGAACTTTATTAGTAGGTTTCAATGAAAAACGCTCAAGTCCCTCTCCCTTAATTCAACCATTCCGCCACAACCTCACACCCACGACAGAGATTAAAAAAAAGAAAGCGGAGTCAGTACCTGTAACAACAACGCAGATAGATTTACAAACTTCAATTTTATTTCGGTGTCTCGGAGCCTCATCAATTGAAAACTTGTTCAGGATTTTCAAATCCTTTTTATTGTTCCCTTCTGAGAAAAAGAAATCATTGTGTTGGTATTTCGACGAATTCCAAACAATTCTGCGACTGGTCTTTCAAAGCACAAAGTCTATATGATAACAAAAGGTAATGTTTATACTACAAGTGCTCTCACCATGGGACATAATTGTCCTGTGGGGATGATGATGCTGCCCGCAACTTGCGAATGGGTTGTAATTGTAGTTCAATTTCTGCCATTTCAAACTGTTGGTAGCAATTGAATTCATTGAGCTCCTCAATGCGAAGAAGGAAGAAATCAAAAATGAAAATGAACCCCAGACAAGAGCTCAATGGCCAAGAAGAACGAGTGATTGTGAACCAGTATAAATCCCGCTTGATATTTTTGTGATCTTTACCCATTTAATTGCATTTTGAATGATTTTTTCTGCTGTTATTTGATTTGTGACTTCTATCTTTCAATAATAATAATAATAATAATTGTTCCTTAAAATTCCAGCGAAATGCTTCCTTTTTCATTTCAGAATTTTGTACATTTCTTAACTATTTTTAATTTAAATTTTTCAATATTTTTAGTTCTTTCTTACTCTCTATTTTAAAATTATTTACCCATCATAAAGGAAATCATTATCCAGATTTTTTTTTTTTTTATTTCATCCATTGTTTGTGTCCAAAATAGCCATTCAAAATTTTCAAAAATGATTGTTCAATTTTTAACATTTAAAGATGAATATTAGAGAAAGAGTTTGGATTGAATTTTGGAGGGCTGCTGCTTTTTTATGTTTGTGACAGACATTAATTATTATATTTTACAAATATATAGGTCTCTGATAAAACAAGTAAAACCAATTCTTTGCATACACGAAGTTCATGTATTCCTGTTAAATCTGTTGACCCATTTTTTAAGGCCATTCTAGCATAAAAGACTCGTAACTCTTATAACTGTAAAATTACTACATAATTTACAGTACATTTGAAGCACAAGTCAGATTACACGAGTACAGTAATCTAACCTTAAAATACTAGAAATTTAAGCTAGTCTAACTTTGAGAAACCAACCTATTATTAGATTGGGAGACAGAAACATAAATTGTCTTGATAACTGACCAAAATCCAGAATCCAATAGGTCCGATGGAGCATGCAAACAAGTATCAACTGTACTCATCTAGAAAGGACACTGAATTCCTGCAAACTGCTCAGATCATGGCTCCATTGCAATTATATTTCAGCTTCAGTTCTGGAAACAAAGAAAACCCAAGAAATATTCACCTATCTGATATGCTTAGGAGCTAAGATTTGCACAACCACATGTTTGTGTTTGAAACAAGGAGAGCATAACAAAAGAATGGAAATGATAAAAAAGGAGAACATCATAAGAACATCATGTGAACCACCCAATAGTAGTACTAAGCAGTTTCTCATTAGTCCGAGACTTTATTCTTGAGTACGAAGAAAATCATAAGGCCAAATGTTAATGACATGCAAAGTTCATCATTTATCGATTTACCTAAAAGAAAATGTAAACAAAAGTGTCTTCATACTAGTAATTTAACATCTCAAGGAATGCAATCTTAGCAAGTCACTGCTAAAAGAAAAAACATTGATGAAAAACTGTTCCAGGGATTAGATTAAAAGAAACTACAATCTTTAAGTAGCATCAGTAGCAACCAACTCAAATTTAGTAAAACTAGGAAGATGTTCAATCCACTACAAGGTGAGAAATGACTACAGAATTATTCTTGCAGTAAGTATAAATGTATCAGCTCCTGAGGCGTTTAAAACATTCACACAAGGCCAATCCAAATCCTGGTATCTGTAATCACCACTGTTATCTAAACCATCAACATAGAAAACTTATCCAACCAATGTATCCAAAACAATTTCTCTCTGCGCCTTTCGTTGTACAGGTGGTGATCGTTTGCAACACTATAATACTCCTGCAGAGCTGCCATGGAAGTTATGTCAGTTTCTTTTCCTTTTTCCTGGCTGTTCAGAAATATCTGGAGCCATTCAGTGATTAAATAACTTCCCACTCAATTCCTTCTCCATTTTGCAATGCACAGAAAGTCCCCAAGCCCATCTTTCAGCAAGTTCACCTAAAATTCTTTCATAACAAAGTTGGTCTTTTGAATTTCATGATTTTTAATTCCCAATCTTAGATTTAGTTATGCTTATGGGAAATTAAATCTTTACCCATACTAGAACAATTCTCCACACCTTTTATCTTTTGAATTGGCAATAACCAAAGCATTTGTTACAATCACTACACATAAACCAACCAGAACCATGGGGAAGGTACATGATAATATGATAACAAGAAGCCATGTCTTTTTTTTTTCTTTTCTCAACTACTTAGAATACACCCATGAATCAACAAGAAAAATCAAAATACATAAAATCACAAGTTTCTTAACCTCATTTGGTGGCTGGAAAATAGAAGTCTTCCTCAATCCCATCACTAACCTTTTGCCTGGTTCAACCTTAAAAAAGGTAACTGAGAGAAAAAAAACAGAAGCTTTTAGTTCTTGGACTGGGATAATGGATTTTCATGCATGATGAAACATAAGTGGAAGATCATGAGAGAATGAAGCTAGGCACAAACTTCTACAGCTTGAAAAAGGTTCAGTCTGGAAAAGATTTTCATGAGAATCCTGAAACTTGTCAATCATTACCTGACTTCATCCTTCTTGATTTCTAATCCAATAAGAATTTAAAGATCAACTTGATTCATTCATTTTTCTATGCTTGAACTAAAGAATAATTTGCTGCACTAGCATTGAACTGGATGGCTGTGGGAGCATGTTTATGAGCTCTTATTTTACAGCAGTAGAAATTCCCAAGTAAATCAAAATCATACAGGCACCAGCTCAGAAGTCTTTTAGTCTCTGAACATTATCTGCTTTATTCTTCTTAGCTATTTTGAACATAAACTATGTGGCAAATTGTATGGATAGAAGGATCTGGCCTGGCACCGGTAAAATAATATAGGTTACCAGTAAGTACAAGATGCAACCAATTGGTCCAATAAAAACAGAAGCTTTTTTTCTGTCTCCCCAATGACTTGAAGAGGAAATAATTATAAAAAATAAAATAAAATAAAAGTATTATATTATTATTTCACCTGTATCACCTGCTTGCCATCCCTTCGATGTCATCAGTTCTCTGAGTCCTTCCATAATATACATTTTACTTCCGGCATTTATCCAGTATCGGTAGTTAACCTCCCATTCTTTGCCTTCAGTATCCATGATTTTGATAGGGAGCCCCCGGGGCTCAGAAATGTCTGGGAAAAATACCTGCATGAATGAGCATGTGTAAGGATGTCATGAAAGACTAATTGGTGCAGCATAATATTTCATAGCCTGAAGATGAAAAACTCACCTCAGCACATTTTTTGGGCAATATTAAGCGAGAGAGCTTGTGGTCAGCATCACTTGCAGACAACAGTTTTTCGAATAATGGGGTGACAACAGAATCAGAGCTTTAATTTTGTAAAGGCCAACCTGAATACTGGGGTTTCCTATGGATCACAGCTTAGATTTTTGCTGCACAAAGAAAAAGTCTATAAATCATGTTGAAGCTCATTTCACTACAGAAGGATTTAGAATAATAGGACCGTTGGCTTTAAAAATTATGCATGAATACAACCTTACTTGTACATACATATACATGAATAATAATTGAGAAGAAGAATATTTTACTTCAGAAAATCCCTATTTTTCTTTTTCTTTTTGAGAAATTGCTAGCTCAATCTTTTCTATATGACACTAATTCCTAGAGAACAATAGATATATAACATAGGATACGGTTTTGATATCAGTTGCAGCTCAGCATCAGTTACTCGAGGCCAGTATTGAGGTTCTATCATATTTTGCCTAATCATATCTTGAGGAGATCCAAGAAGTGATCCCAGAGCCAAGCACCGGCTTCGTGCCTAATGCAGAGAAAAATCAAATAGCCTTAGTTTCATCCATCAGTCTGGTGAAGAAAACTGGCAAACGGAAGAAAATCAGAGTATTGATTTACAAGTTTTCTTACCAGCATAAAGTTGATCCTTGAGCACTCCATGCAGATAACTCCCCCAAAATCCAAAAGCAAATATGCATTAAATGACACGATACATCCACAATGGACCAACTGCAACGGCAGATAAGAAACTTGATGCTCAGTTCTTACTGTTTTTATACTTTTCTATAACTATAGAATTTCTAAGATGTGTTTGGACAAGTTTTCCCCCAAAAAAGAATTCCCATACCATTTACATGTCAAAACACTGAAAATAGCCTTAAAATAAAAGATCTAAAGAACGATTCATAAAATGAAGACACCCGATATCTATGAACCGCATTTTCCAAATTAATTTTCTCACCTTGCCACAAGATTCACAATCTCTCCAACCATCATCATTTGAATGGAAAGTCTCACAGAATCTTCCCTCTTCATACACAGAACTATTTGGAGAAGATAAATCATCAAGCAAAGGCGTAAACAATATTCAACTGAAATTGCATTTGCAATAACAAATATAAAAGGAAAATAATAACACATAGAGAAATCTAAGATGTGTATAGTAATAAATCATGCCAATCATGATTGATTACCTTGCCATGTAATAAGAAAAACACCGTTTTTGATCAAACTTGGTAAAAAAAATGTGTGATTGAATTTTCAAAATATGCAAACTAAGTATTCCATATAGGTTACAAGTTGTACCAAAACATGATTATAAATTATCCAAATTTTTTGAATGTCAAAATTAAAGTCAGAAAAATTATTTACTCATACTAGTGCACACCATTAGCCGTTTCCAACATTTTGGCAGCATATGTGCATTTATACTTCCTGCATGCATGATTAATGACCAGAAAGTGGATTACTTGATCATGATTATGAAAACTAAATCCTTGATACCTAGAGAACAAGAATACAAGATATATAGATAGCATATAATTAGTTTTCACCGTCACATATAAATACAAGCACATCTGTCTATATATAAACACATAACTACTTGAGGATAATCGAGAATTAAGACTCAAAAGAAGACATCATTAATTCATTATTAACGTGATCTCTTCCTGACAAGCTCCACACTTATGCCTGCGAGTTCCAACACAACTGCCAACAAAATTGAGTGAAATTAAATTGATTCCCCACTTCCCCCTTCCAGGCCACCGCCACCTCTCCAACCCTTTCTTGGGCGGAATTCCAATTTCGAGATCTGAATTTTAGGCCAATAAATAAAATATAGCTCGAATGGGAAAAAAAGCAACAAAAACGCAGGAATTCGAGAAGTTTATACTTGTTAAGTGATTGCTTAGGAAACAAGTAAAACATAGCAAAACCAGGAAACGGGATATACAAGTAAACCCCTGAAATTTCAAGAATTGATAAACAAATGCATGAAAACCTGAAACTCTTAAACTCATTTTTTCAAGAATCCAAGGGATACAAACTGAGCACCATAAATTCACAGAAAGGATGAGCCAGCAAAATCAAAAGAAAAACTCCCCGTTTTTTAAGCATTTTCCGCAAAATTGAAATTAATAGAATGTGAATTCCAGTCTGCATGTGCTTCTATGAGTAAGAATTGGCAAAGGGAAGGGAAGCATACGCGCAACGTTGACAGAGTTGAGCGAACTCCCCGCTGCGCAGCCGCCAACCGTTCTTGAAACGGTCAAAGGTGGAGCCCGATTCTTCACATTGGAAACAAGCAATCTTTGATGATGAAGCCATGGAAGTTTGAAGCAGAATGATTTGGAATACCCTAAGGAAGAAGAAGAAGAAG
>JAWZTD010000137.1:5647821-5683168 GCA_035221335.1 Echites panduratus | reverse complement strand
GTAGGATATTTCAACAAGTATTCACTCAATTTGTATAAAAATTAAGAAGTAAACACTTTAATAAGGACATATGTATGATAGATGAGTAAATACTAATGAATTCATTCTTAGGAGCAAATACTTTCTGTGGATGATGAGTCATAGATATGACAGACAAACTTCAAATATAAAACCAGGAATCTACCTAAATTTTGGTAAAACAAAATTTATACTTGTCACTTTATTTAGATATCCATTATGGCCCAATTCTAAAGTGGCCAATCTCACAAAACCTACGCAAGTGGTATGCATCCTGATCCATCTGGATCCTTCTTTCTTCCTAACTGGGCCCCCACACCTCATAGCAACATCCATTCCGGGCACCCGAATATATCCGCTCTTTTAAGAAGCCGGTGTTAGTGCGTTGAATCTAAGCGGTCATACTCCGTAAATTCCCTCTTTTGCCCCTAAATCCGTCATCAACGGACCATATTCGACGCGTCACAACTGTTAATAACTAACTTGAATTAGAGTCCCAAGCGGATTTTTAGAGTTAATAATCAAACCACAATTAGATTTGTGTGGTCGTAAACGTAAAGAATTCCCTGCTCCAACCCCACACCGCCTTTTCTCCTCCTATATATAGACGCCTTGAGGCAACTCTACTTCTATCAAATTTTCGGTTTCATCTAAGGCTTCCGACCTCGACTTTTCTCAATCTAAGGTTAGATTTCTTCTCCTTTAGGCTCCCTGTAATTTTCTGTTTGTTAAATTTCCCAGTTCTTTGTCAATTGAGGAACTTAGATTGTAAAGTTGAGATTTTGCGGTCTAGGTTATTTCGATTAGGTTTTTTTTTTTCCGTTTGATTAGCCAAGTTTTGATTTTTAGAATTGGTATCGGAGTCTTTTTTTCGTGAAGCGGTGTCTCTTAATTGCTGTAAGAAATCTTGGATCACGTAAGCAGATTTTCTCTTTAGAAAAGGATACGTGTGCCTTTAATTGAACCATTGTGAAATTTTTTTAGGGAGGATTATTTTATGCTGATTGATTGTTGTTGATTTTGGTTTGCAGCTTTCGTTCTATTAAACCAGCGTCCAGTCGCAGTTCTTTCAAGTTCTTTTCCAACAAATACATGGTTGATCTAGACCTCCAAATTCCAACTGCTTTTGATCCATTCGCTGAGGCAAAGGATTCGGGTGCTCCTGGAGCCAAAGAGTATGTTCATATCCGTGTCCAGCAAAGGAATGGGAAAAAGTGTCTGACAACTATCCAAGGCCTGAAGAAAGAGTTCAGCTTGGAGAGGATCCTCAAGGATCTCAAAAAAGACTTCTGTTGCAACGGGAATGTGGTGCAAGACAAAGAGCAAGGCAAAGTTCTGCAACTTCAAGGTGATCAGCGCAAGAATGCGTCCCAGTTCCTTGTGAATGCAGGGATTGTGAAGAAGGACCAGATCAAGATTCATGGTTTTTAAGTCTGTCGACTTTCTTTATTATTTTGCTTTCGGTGTGGCGGGTCACTTCTGAAGACACCAATTCTATTGGCGATTCAGAAATTGAGTGCAGTTTCTGCTGTCTCTCTTTGATATCTCTATAGTAAACTTGTCATGTCTTGTACTAGCAATTGCTACTTATTAAGAAATAAAAGTGTGTTTGTTTTAGTTAATTTTTTGTTTTGCTTTATCTTTCATTCTTTTCCATCCATTAATTGTTTATCTCCCCTCCTAAATGGCCTTCAATATGAAGTAGAAGACCATGATCATCTGGATTCTGGTCATCCTTTTTATCATGTGTGATTGAAAACTCTCTTTACTCAACTATTACCTATCTTCCGGGTGACTGATATGATGTCGGGGTTGAATATGGGAGAATTTTCAGGCCTGGCTTATGATGTTTGTGTATGCCCTTCTTGATCCCAGTCAGCTTCAGGGGCAGAAAAGGAATAGCGTTATTTCGCGTGTACTCATGACCTGTGGATATCTGCCATGGTGCTGGCACAATCTATGCTGTGTCGAATGGTTGGCCATACGGAGGAGGAGCCCAGGAGTCCGGCGATGATGAGGACTTCCATTAGTCTTCCTTTTTGTCTAGTGGTGGTTGGCTTTGTTGCCAGATTTCTTGGTCCATGCCTGTGGTCTTTGTCTGTCGTTGGCATCTTTTCTGGTAAAAAGAGGTGAACCTGTTGGGTTTCACTTGATCTAATTGGATCCTTCGGTGACTGCGGTCTGTCGCTATACACTCCATGATTTTTATGTCGACCTGGGTTGATGGAGTGGACCCGGCCAAGCTTATTCCACCTCTCTGGCAGCAATTGACCGAGAGGTAGACAAGCGATTTACCAAATACGTTGCGTGCAATGGACTGGGTCTTTGGCTGTGGCATATATTCCCAATTACGCACTAAGGGTGGAAAATATAGCAAGATGGAAGTTCTCCAATAAGATGTGCTTTTGAAACTAAATTATTCAGATTATTGACAAGAAGAAAACGGGGGGACGAGGATACTCAAAGCCAAGTGCTAAATCCTAGGGGGTATTGTGTTAAACCACGATTCAGATATCTGCATCCCTATCAGTGATCCAGTGCAATTTGCTTTTGTTCAGCCAATCTGATGAAGAAGAACGGCATGGGAATGGAAGCGAACATGATAATTGCTCATCTAAGATCAGCCAAAGATTCAAAGGCCTCAAGTACTGGAATTCTTCCAATCAAAGTTGCCAACTTTAAGAGAGAAACTAGTAGTCTTCTGAGAAAATGCATGAACAGGAATTAGAGCCAATCTGACTAAATTTCAGTCACAATGAACGGAGAAAAAGAATTTCCATGTACATTAAAAACTTGAGAGCTCATAATTAAAAATTACAAGTAACACCCCAAAACTATTAACAAGAAAAATGAAGGGAAAAGGACGGTTGGACACTAGCATGGCAAGTATACGAACACTAGAACATGGAACAACTTCAAAAGCCTACTTGTAGAAGATGCCAGGCAACCCTAATTTCAAAGCTCACAGTGCCTGGATAGGACATTACTGCTTCTGTTGTATGGTTTCTCATTTGCAATATGTCACTCTGGAGAGTTGCAACTTCGGCATTTTCAGGGAGCCTTAGAATTCAGAAGATAATGGATTGCTTGGTGGTTCCACTTCTCATCATCGTACAGAACTCTTCATAATTGATTCTTCCATCCTGGAAATTTAGAGCACGGAAACCGAGCAGTAAGAAAGAAATAAATGAAAAACCAGGATTCCCCTGTTGAAAAATGAGAAAACTCTCACATTGTCAGTATCCACTTCAGAGATTATCTCCTTTATATTGGCCGGGTCACCCATCCCATATTCCTTCATAGCCGATTCAAGTTCACCTTTTGTAATAAACCTAAAAAGTAGCAAGCAAGAAAAAAATTGAATTCTAAATTTCTGAAGCCTGAAACAGTAGCATGCCTATGAATCACTTACCCACTACTATCTTTATCGAAATATAGGAATGCTTTGTATAGGTTATCTTCTCTTTCAAGTTTATATTTATGCATTGTAGCAGTGATGAATTCAATGTAGTCGATGGTCCCATTTCCATCAACATCAGCCTGAGGTGTGAAAAGCAATAATCAGAATATATTGTAGAAGAGTTAAAGACTTAAAGAGCACTTAAAGATTTTCTTACTGCATCCATCAACTGCTTAACTTCATCCTCTGTGAGTTTCGAACCAAGACGAGCAAGTCCAGTCTTCAGTTCTTCATATGTGATTGTGCCACTGTTGTCGGTGTCCATATTTTGAAACATTGCCTTGAGCCCTTGAATTTCATCTGCAGATAGATTTTCCGCAATAACCTGGGATAAATCATGGACTATTAGTGTTGGTATGGAGATTTTAGATTGACAAACTCTTCTGTACCAAAATATGAGCTTTAAAGCATGATATAGAAGGTTACTAGTTCGTTGCTCTTTTCATAGAAATAGCACATCATAACATCTTCATTGAAGCCTTAGTCAATGGTTTTACAAGGATATACCTTCAATGCAAGTTTTTTGAGTTTGTTCATAGCTCTAAATTGTTTCATCCTTGAAAGAACTGCACTGTCTATGGGCTTATCAGATGCATCTCCTCCTTTGATCCATGGGTGCTCTATTCAGCCAAAGAATTGGATTAGCAGGTGCAACCGTATAGTATTATCCACATATTAAGATGTCAGAAATAAAAGTAATACATGAGTGTTTGCATATTTAAGGAGACGGGGAAAACAATTTTAAATTTTCAATGAGAACAAAATAAGCAGTAATTTGGCATCATCTTCAAAGTTCAAGTACACAAAAAAGAAGCAAGCAACAGAGAAGGTGGGCAAATAAAAGTAATTGAAAAGGAACAAAAAATGCACAAACTGCTCTGTTATAAGCATACCTAGAACTTGAGCAGCAGTGATGCGTCTCTTGGGATCTTGCGTTAACATCTTTCGCACGAGATCCTTAGCGCTACCTGATATAGATGGCCAGGGATGACTATCAAAGTCAATATCTCCTCTTAAGATGGCATCAAATATTCCCCGTTCAGTTTCTGCGATGACAAAATTTTGAGCAAGTTACTTGAAGAACAGTATTGTATCTCACAATCGTATGTTCAGGCAAATTGAAGCCAAGTTCATTTACTTTACCAGCCCAAAATGGGGGAACACCACTGAGTAAAATGTACAGCATAACTCCGGCACTCCAGATATCAACTTCCTTCCCATACCTACGTCTCAATACTTCAGGAGCAACATAGTATGCACTTCCCACTATATCCTTATATGTCTTTCCTGCAGAGAAACCGCACAACTTCAATTTCTGTCCAATGTCCTAGTTCATACCGTTATAGATTTAAGAGGCATATGCCCAAGTTCTAATCAATTCTTAGAAAAATGGCTCACTGTTGTAAATAGAATTTATTTCAACAGAATTGCAACTTCACTGCATACAATAATATCAACAAAGAGATCAGATATCTAATTCTGTGGGGAATTTACAAGGAAACATGAGATTGTGCATAAAATTTTATACCGTTTTAAGACCATAAAGATCCTTGCTAACCATCTAGCAGAAAAACTGCTTAGCTTCAGGTACAAAAATATTTAGGAACACTTTAATTTTCCAGAATGTGATGAATGCTGCTGGCAGAAAGGTGATCCAACCAACACAAAAACTGTACGATTATCAGCCACTAACACAGCACTGAAGCTAAACCAGCTGCCATAACATATTTAAGTTCCTCCCCCTGACAATATTAATGTTACTGGTTGTTTGCACTATGTTCAGGCCATGCAATCTTGAAGAAGACCAACCACAATTCAGCTTGTTATGTGGATCACTGGATCTGTAAACATTTACAAACAACCAAGGACACAGAACACTACTTACAATAACAAGCAAATGTTAAAATCTTGAGCGAGCAATTGTTGAATGATTGGACACTTAAGGTGCTAGCTCTAACATAATATCCGAACTGAATACTAATACGTTCACTTATGTCCCATGTTTTGCTCTAGAAATCCAGGCCCCAAACTCCAAAGATTAGTTAAATTGTTTATGATTCAAAGCAGTAGAGAATTCAAGGAAACAAAGGGGGGGGGGGGGGGAAATGATCAATTTGTTCCTTTCAGAAAGTCATTACCAAGCAAAGTTCAAACATTTTTGTAGCTGATAATACAGATAATTTGAGGATTTCATGAAGGAAATTAATAAGAGAAAAGTCACCTTCTTCTATGAATACTGATAATCCAAAGTCAGTTGCTTTCAAAGGAGCATTTTCACTCTTGTCTGAGAGTAAGAAATTCTCGGGCTTAAGATCACGATGCATCACCCCCATGAAATGACAGACATGCACAACATTGACAATAGCTCTGCAAATTGAAGCAGCAGCACGTTCTGTGTAATGCCCTTTGGCAATAATTCGGTCAAAAAGCTCCCCACCTGCACACAACTCCATAACAAGATGAACTGAGTGCTTATCCTCATAAGCTCCCTTGAACTCAACAATATTAGGCTGTCCACTCAAGTGCTGCATAATCTGGATCTCCCTTCTCATATCCTCTTTATCACTCTTGGTAACTAGCTTCTTCTTGGAAATTGACTTACAAGCATATCGGCGACCAGTTGCAATATCAGTGCAGAGATGTGTCACCCCAAACTGGCCCCTGCCCAATTCTTTGCCCAGTGAATATTGTAACTTAACATCTTCATAAGGCTTCCCCAAAATAGTATCTGTCCTACGAACCAGTGGTTTAGGACTCGGAGGCGGCCTTACCGTTAATTGAGCTTCTGAGGCAGGATGGCTCCCATGGTTATGCATTTCATTAGCACCACCTCCTGGTACATATCCATTGTCCTTTGACATTGCAATTCTATCTTTACTAAAGCACACACCCATCTTTTTCTTCTCTGATCATTCAAATTCTGATGTCTGCAAAGAATTCGATTAAAACTAGGTAGTAAACAAAACTTTATGTAGATCAGCACTTGATCAACCAAGATCAAAACTTTAAACAACTTAAAAAGAATTGAACAAACTCAAAGGAAGAATCAACATTCTAAGGGAAAGAAAAGATACCCTTTTTTTTTTTCTTTAAATCATTCAGAAGATGAGAAGAGCAGAGATTCTTCTCAGAAACAGCAGTATATCAAAAGAACGCAACTTGAGATTCAGATTAATTAGTGGGCCCTTGGCATGGCCAGCAGATAGGGAAGAATCAAATGAAAGTAGCTGGATAGAAAGAAAAAGTCTGATGGAAGAGAAAAGCAATGGAAAAAGATTTTGTCAACTGAAACGCTGTAACATCATTAAGAGAAACAAATTAAAAGCAAAACGGAACTAGAATGTTTGAATTGTTGGAGGCTGCCGAAGCTTAGCTAAATGATGAAAGAAACCGAATAATAAAATCCCGTGAAACTCATAAATAATGATGAAGCCAGAAGGCAACAAGAAAGCGCTGCAGGGCTGTTTTCTTCAAAATTTCCCTTTTCCAAGTGCCAAAAGCTTTGGATAATAATGGTTTACATCAGTAAAGCTATGCAGTACTCTGATGTTATGGTGATGCAGGCCAATACACAACTCCCACTAACTCCCATGTACGAACTTTCCCCGCACTTTCTTGGGTGCCAAATAAAAAAACTAATCTTGGTGGAGTGGGTTTTCATTTTTGATGATACTCAGATTCGCCCTCCTTAAAAAAATACTATGAATTGTTCCGTCCAACATTTCTTCACTACTATTTCTATAAGATATTCAATTTAATTTTTGACTGGGACAAGAATAGTGACAATTTGATATTTAATTTACTCCATTTTATTTATGAAACTTAGATAATTAAATCTGATTTAATCGTCTTATCAATATTTTTCCTCTTTTTTTTTTCTTTTGAATAAGTATATTCATAGATCTTTTATTTTTTAAGCTTTTCTAAAGGTTAGTACAATTTTAATCATTTCCACAGGTAATTGAAAAGATGTAAATTTTTTGTATGGTTGTAAATATATAGTAATAGAAGTCACGAAGCAAGCGTTTAATGTTTAGTTATAGAAAACTCCTAACTTCTTGCTTAATATAGAAAGGTGAGAGCGAAATTTGTGTTGAAAATTGGTTAATTAAGATCCATATTATTCCCAAATACAATAGCTGCTCTGGGAAGAGGTGACAGTAAAGTTTTTATTAGTTAGAAATGGACTTCTCCACAAGAACGACACGGCCATTCCATTCTGTCCTGTGCAGAGCTCTGATTGCTGCGTCTGCTTCTTCATCCCTTTCTAAAGATAAAAATCCATAACCACGCGAAATCCCTGACCTGGGAATTTGCAAAGAATAATATGAATATCAGCTCTTGATTATGCCAAAAAGAAAATGGAATAATGAGAAAAAGAAAGTATGCAGGATTAATAATAAATAACATCAAATTAATCTAGCCACTTTTTGCCCATGTTTGTCAAAATGCTCCCATGCACATACTTCCAGACATTGGAAAAGAACTGATGCTCTTCAAAAGTTATGGTAGACTACAGTTCTTGGCAAGAATAACATAAAGCATCAGGAATCACTTCTGTTATCTGCAAGCAATTGCTTTTCTAATATGCACATATCATGGAGACACTGACTATCTGAAACTCGTGAACAGATGTCATAAAAAAGATTATCACAAAATACCTTAATACCCATTGAAGAAGTTAGATTACATGATGGATAAAAAATGGACTCTATTCATGATGTAAAAGGTCGATTCCCTACTATGGTTTGTTTATCAAGGGCCTACAACTAGAGTAAATCCTGAAAGGTATAATCACCTTTTATCCCGGATGATCCGAACATTTCTGACATGACCAAATCGAGAAAACTTCCTTTCTATTTCTCTTTCTGTAGTCAAAAATCCAAAGCCTGCAACAAAAAGGCATGTCCCGGGTTTTCCTATCCCAGACCTCCTGCAAGAAGCTGGTGATAGACATCTGATCTGATTAGACCTACACCGAGAAGAATAATTCCGGGGAGGAGATAGGTGCCTAGGAGAGTACCTCTTCCTAAAGTTGAAAGCAATTGAAAAACAACATATGAGTAGATAACAGAGAACTGGGAAATATCTAAATTTTCTTCAACCTTAGAACATAAACAGACAAGTCTTTGTTCTGTTGAGTTTGTATGGTGAATTGATTGAAATAAAAGAGGGATATATTACCGAGGAACTCAAATGGAAAATGTATTATCAGACCTGGAATATCTGTTTATTATCATCACTATCTAAATGTATGTATTCATCACACTATATGGATTATCAAGTACAGATACAACACCCTGATGGTGCAATTGTGTGGTGAAGTAATAGTATGAAAAATGAGTAGGAAAGGCCTTGAAAAAAGATCATCTTGTTTTAAAAATCCCGCATCAGTCAATTGTACTGCAGCAACTAAAGGTGGACTTGGTAGTCAGAAGTGCTGATACTTTAAACTATGATTTCTGATTTCATATTTAATATGTCAAGGTGTACCAAATATTAATTCATGAAGTTTCACAAATTACCTTATAGGTTGTATCATTTCAAGAGAATATGCATTCCATTCAATCACCACCACCAAAAAATAAATAACCTAGGGGATTACCTGTTTCTTCCATTTGGAGACCTTGATCGGGATTTTTTAAGTTCTCTTTTGTAACCAGAACAGCGATGCCGTCTTTGCACGAGTGATGGTGGAATTGATCTACCCATTGTCCTGTGTTTGTGATGAGGATGATGATCTTGTGGTGATGCAGGAGCATGACTTGAGGAAGAACTTTTTAGAAATCTTTCCTGTGGCTCATTTCGACAGGAAGATTTCTGGCAACCAGAGTCTTGCAGATGATCCTTACTGGTGACTTGCCGACCATGCTCAGAACTTTCAGCAAAGTCATGTTTATGCTTATTTGATCTAGAAGTACATGAGAGTTGTTTATGGCTTTGTGAAACAGATATGTTTTGACTTCCAGGAGATCGGTCAAAAGAAGAAGTAACTTTGTCAGATGATCTCTTGTGACTTTCAGAAGCATATGAGGATCCAGAATGGGAATTAGTATAACAATCCTTCTTGCACCTAGAAGAGCGATTTCTTTGCCTAGGTGACAGTGACCTTGATCTTTTCCTATGATGATGATTCCCTGTCGTAGCAATACTTTTGCCAGAAGAACCTTCCATATGCAGAGACCTTTGGCCTGAATCCTGTGAAGATGCTGAATTCTGTCTAACAGTATATAATGAATGATCCACAGAAGGGGTTTCTCCATTTTGATCACAGAATTCAGATTGGCATTTTACCTCATCAGGTGATGTCTTAGGATATGATATATCATTATGAAACTTTGAAGCAACAAGTCCTTGATCATCTGTTAAATGACAGGTATAAAGAGAAGTCTCAGCAGAGACTGATATTTCCCTACTTGTAACTGGAGATACAGAGATTTGTGAAGTTCTCCCTGCGGACTGATCGACATGCTTGGAATCAACCACTTTACAGGCATCTGGGGAGTCTCTCAAGTGATTATCAATTTCATTCTTAGACATTGGATCATCCTGGTGCAAGATTGGAGAATGAAATTTTTGTGTCTGATCAACTGAAACTCCATGTTCTTCTTCATTGTATGCAAACTCAGGCTGATTCTGTTCTAATTCCTCTAAAAAGGTTTTCTCACCTATTGAAATACAAGGTTGAGGTATTGTAGTGTATGGCCTATTTGTCTCTCCTTCCAGGCCATTGTCCCGTACTGAAACAAATCCCTGTGGCTGAGTGCTTATATCCTTTAAAATTTCATAGTCAACACTTTCTGCATCTAACTCGAAGGTAGAATCACCAAGATAACCACCACACAACTTGTGAGCATTCTGATGGTTTTGGTCTCTCTGGGATTCAAAATGCAACTTCTGATCATCAACAACATTTTCATCAAACAAACCACCATTGTGGCATCTGTTTTGAACAGATGAATAAAACTTTTCAATATCAGGTCCCGGAATGTCATAACATGCTGACGGCAATTCAGATTGTCCTTGCCCATTGAGATGAAAATTGGATTTATCATTGACTGCCAAGTCATCATAAACATAATCCACAGAAGTATCTTTGCTCGTGGTAGAGCTCAGATTCAAATCTTCAGGCATAGTAGATTCATCATATTTTAAAAGGTCACTTATTTCATCAAATCCATTCCCAGGAGAACCAACCTCCATGCCTGCCATAATCAAATCAAAGTTCCTACAGTCTTGACACAGAATCAATTGTAGAGCAGGATTAGATATAAAAAGCATTTAGAAAAACAAAAACAATTTGAAGATTGCTGCTTCCATTTATTAGTGATAACAGGCACTAGAAGTACTTCACTTGCAATATTATTCCAGACAAGATTATTATAAAACAAATCAAAGGTTATGGAAATGTTCCTGTTGCACTCCTATAGCTACATGTCTAAATTCAATTGACAAAGATCTTAACTTGAATCCATTAGCTTTTTACATGGCACCAATAAGACAAATTTTTTATAAATACTTTGAGAACTAATTCAGCACTTTCTCCTGAAATGCCATTGTGAGAGGATAAAGCGTAATTCAGACATGTAAAACAGGAAATTAGTTATATTCAGAGTGATTTATAAATGGGCCTGTCCAGAGTATGGTACTGCAGTAAAAAAGTGCCAATCAGTGAAGGTCTGCATGCATCAGTAATTCTCACCAGGATGACAGTCAGACTGGCAAGCCTAACATTAGTGCAGTATAAAAAATTTATACAATCTAGTTCTTGAAACCCAACAAAAAGAGCCCACAAACCAATCTTTCTCGCTTTTCTTTCCTCAAAACAGGCCATCACAAAAGTAATAGCAAACACAAACTAGAAGTTGAACTGTTGTCTTGGTATAGTTTTTCCTACCTTATACAAGCACCTCTGTTTTAAACCAATGATTATTTTAGGTGAAATCATTTATATTGTCTAACCAGTATTAACTGACAAAAGCAAAGCTGAATTAATCTGACCAATTCTAGCTTCTTCTTGAATTCAATTTCTTTCCATATAAGTTATAAAAAAGCTCCTCAAGCTTAACAGGGATCACTAGGGTAGTCAGCCACCAATAGTAAAGCAACACAACACTGTGCTTAGAGGGAAACATTGAAGAATAAATTTTGAAAAATATTTCGACTTCCAAATTCTCGATCAAATTTATTTTAAAAAAAAAAAACTAAGAGCAATTAAGACAATTTTCTGAAAACCCAATTAAATTAAATGTTCTTAAATGGAAAATAAAAATAGAATGAAACTAGGAACACCCAAAAATCAATTACCCCATGAACTGAAATCAAACAAGGAATAAAAATTCAGCCTTGAGTGGAGAAACAACAATTGATCATTATGCAATGTGGATTCACAATACTGCTGAGTTGATATGTATTCAATAGCAACCAACAACAAGAACCCAAATACGATAAATGCATTGAATTGTAAAAACATGCAAATAAATAAACTTAAATGCAAGAAAAAGGAAATGCATAAAAAATTATTACCTTTATCAACAGATACAGATATTATTCAAAATTAACCATAAATATCTAATCCTCGAATTCACCGAGTTCTTTAATGGCGGCAATAAATGTAGAAAATCAGACAAAACCAAAATAAAATATTTATATAACAATGAGGAAAATGAAATGATGGGTTAAAAAAGAATTTTATTGATTTTCTATTTTCCGGATCTCAAAAGAAAATTATAACATAACGTTTCTGGCTTCCAAACTTTTCTGTGAGTTAGTGAAAATTAGTTTGACGCACGTCACTCGCATGATGAAGGCGATACCAGCAATGGAGGCTTATCCATACCCGCCCCGTTTCTTTCTGTAAATTTTTACTATGCGGGGGATTCTTCACCAAGGAGGATGAAATTAATACGACAATCCTTTTTTAGCTAACACTTCCACCTGTTCGAGAAAGACAAGAAAAAAAAAATTTTCGATTAAAACTTTCTATTTCCATTTTTATTTTTTTAAATAAATAGTGTGCAACTCAAATTCACCCTAGAATATTGACTATACTTTACAAGCTATCTAAGTTTATATGTACACTAAAATCGAGTTAAATGTATAATTTAAAGCAAATAATCTTCAAATCATTTAAGTCATATCTTTTGGTGATCTTTATTTTTATTTTAATTTATCTTAAATTAAATATTTTATTTTTAAAAATAATTAGTTTTTTATTATTATTATTTAAAAATAATTAATTATTAACTTTGATAATTAAAAATTTAACAAAAACACGTTTTAAATCTTCTGTTATATATTTGTACATTACTCCTTGTCATATTAATAAAAATTTAATAGTATCTTTTAATTATTATTTTTTAATATATTTTATTTATTAAACTTTAAAAAAAAAACTAAACTCTAAATAAACTTGATATTTTAATAATGCATATTAAATTTCTATTACGTATGTATAATAGATAATTTAAAAATATTCCATAAAAGTATTTTGTAGTATTGAACTAAAAGCATTCCAATACAAACATTAATAGTTAATTGACTGGTGGTCTGGATTAACATCTCAGGCTATGGGGCTATTATTCCTACTAACTTCACAGCATTAATATGGGTTCTGATATTTATACCAAACATATGGCCCAGGAACCCAAGGCAAACCCAACTTAATTTAAGTGATAAATAATGGCCATTGGAATGGCAAGAAAATTCTAATGTACTTTTTTTTTTTTTTTTTTTTTGTTAATTCCTTGACACATTAGTATACGAGGTAACTGTCTCCTTTTAGTTTATTTTTTAATAAAAAATTTTGTTCTCAATTAATTTTTTTTATAGTCTATTATCACTATTTATAGATATATACAGAGATTTGGGTGTTGGTATAGTCCCAATTAAATGTAATATTTGTCCCACATTTTCATAAAAATGGACAATTTATCTTATAAAATTCATAAAATAAATTTCTTTTACTGATAAAAAATTTCTCACAATATGTTTTCTTTTCATTTTTACCAATTGTGTAAAAAAAAGATGGAGGATAAAAAAACTAAAATAAATGGATGTGAATCAAAGTAAAAAAAAATTGATTGAGAATAAAAAGCTAAAAGAAAAATTTTAGATCCGATTTATAAAAAAAATGATAAGATACCAAAAGTAGCAATTTTAAAAAAAGAAAAAAAATCTATTCGTATATCATAAATGTCAATGGACCACACACCCATATAAGAATAGAAATAGCCAGCCCGGCCCATATCAAAGTGTCCATTTTTCCAGTTACCTGCCCACAGAAGAAGATGAAGCTTAGCTGAACCATGGTTCCATGGCACCTGGTTTTCGTGCTTGTCCCTGAAATTTGGCAACTCCATTAAAAATCTCTTTAAGACTATTGAATGAATGGTCCAGAAAAGCCCTGTCCGGTTTGGAAATACTCACTCCATCACACAATATAAGGCATTAAACGACATTTCATATAAATTAAGAAACCATAAATATATGTTTGTTATCTCTAAAATACCCTTTATCTTTCATGTTCATAGCTATAATTATATTTCTTCATAATAAATTGAGTGGATATTAAACGAAGGGTAAGAGTGGAAAAAACATAATAAATATGCATTGTAAATTATAAAATGACTGATATTGTGGGACAAAGATAAGAGGCTAAAAAGACTTATATTTTGGGACGGAGGGAGTACTATTATTCTTGAGGAGTGGATGAAGCTAGGGGCTCCTTTCAATACCTAAACTTCATTAATAAGTAGAGTTTAATTAATGAGGCCAATTGATGGAAAAGATATTGGGAAGAGGCCATTGAAGCCTCTTTATGCTTAGACTAGTTTGTCCATTTTACATAACAACCAATGTTTTTAAAACTAATTCGGAAGTCCGAATCAAATTAGCATAGGATTAAGGTCGAATTGAGTGCAACTAAGTTTTTTTTTATTATTTGTTTAAATAAAGAATATATAATATATAAAATTTTTAAAAATATGAATATATTTATAAGAATAAAAATATATAAAAAAAAAAAAATAAGTTGAAGTAATGATTTCATGTCTATGAGCCGGGTTCAAAACCCCATCTTCCACATATTTTTTAAGTTAACTTATTTGGTCGGCTTTTCAAGCTTCTTCGGTTCCTGGAACTGTCCACACAAGAGACCGATCAGTCAAGCCCTTTCATGTTAATCCAAACTATCTTTTTAAAAGGAATGGTCTAAATTATTTCACACAAGTAAAATGATTTTCAAAGATTTTTAGTTCTCTCACTCCTAAACATTTCCATCATACAAAAACACATTATTTTGGTGGTAGGATAATTGTTGCTCAAAATAAAAAAATCTTGAGTTCGATCCCAATTAAACTAATAAAAAAATTGAATATTCATGATAATCGATCCATAGGAATACCAATAAATTTGAGCTAGACATATGCTATTTTTTGGAGTCATAATAACAAAGCATGGGAATGGCAATACCACCATCTTCAATGGATGGTGTCTGGGTGGGTCTCTCAATACATTCCCATATTTGGTTCTTCATTTCGTCAAAATGATCTATGAATGAATTTAATTAACAGGATCCGTATTGCCTCCCATTGGTTGTGCCTAATTTCTCATGCATGCAACTTGCCATCGACCACATGTTGAGGCTTTTGCAACTCTGTAAGAAGCTCTCTTCCAAGGCTCATAAATGCTTTGCCCCTATTAATTCATATTCACCATCATCATCCATTCCCATATATAATTACCCGTCTTTCTTTGCTTCCTCATCCACGCACTCAGTCATTTCTGAGAATAGTTCTTTGATATTTCACTTAGTTCATCTCTTTGATATATATATATATATTTCTCTCTAAGACATGGTTCTTGTTTCTCAGGTAGTAATGAAGAATTGGTTTTCTGGGCTTGAGAATCTTGCATGCAGGTGTAAAGACTGTATTTTTACTGGGGTTTTAGCTGCATTTGGTGGTTTTGGATCTGGGATTTTGGTTTTTGTTATGAAAAGAACTGCTTTCTCTCTAGTTACCTTCGTCTTCGCATTAGGTAAAATTTCTTTTTCTTACCCATATAAGTTTGAGCTTCAAGAAACTCTTTTCCCGGTAGCTAGTGTTCATCTTAATTTGGTTCTTCTTGCTGTTATGATCTTGATTCTTAAACTTTCTCATATGAATTCTCTGTTTTGGCATTCTAGGGGGAGCAACGATTGGAACAATTACAGGAGCCATTAAAGGACAGACTACAGAGACTGGACTCCTCCGTGGGGCCGGAGTAGGTGCGGTGGCAGGAGCAATCACGGCAGTCCAGCTACTGGAATTAATAGTCAATGGAGAACCATTCTCTAAGGTAAAACGCATATTAACATAATTAGTACTTATTATCTACATAGATTAATTGAAAAAGTAAGAGTTAAGTGTTATTAGAGGCGAACTCGTTCATAAAGATCAAAAAAAGAAGAGAAAAGATTCAATTGAATTGAAAAGCTTGTTGCTTTCAGTGATTAATAAGGCAATTAATATTTTTCTGCAGGTTGCTCTGATATGTAGTCTCGTAAATGGGAAGATATTCATGGAGTGGGTGAGTCCTGCTGTGCTTAAAGCTTATCAATGGCAAGTAAGCATTTATTGCTCTTCCAGAACTCTACTTTTGAATCAGCAATTCCTTCTTCTTCTTCTTCTTACCAAATCCCTCAACCTAAAATTGTCCCATGATCATAAAACTTCAGATTAGCACCATGGAAACAAACTTGAGGGAAATCTCAGACATCTTTGAGGTCCATGTTACTAGAGGATTATCTCGTGACACCATCGAGAATCTGCCCACATATCGTTTCCATTCCGGGGAGACAACTCTGAATTCTTGCAAAGAAATCACGAGCTGTTCAATTTGCCTGCTGGTGAGCCATATTTCACTTCTCCCGTCTTCATCACCATGCATGCTTTCTTAATTTCTTGAATTTATTGAAAACTGTTACAACTTTGATTCTTCTTCTTCTTCTTCTTTCATAGGACTTCAAGAATGGAGATTCTGCAACGTTGCTCCCCAGTTGTACACACTGTTTTCACCAACGCTGCATTGATGAATGGCTACATAGACAAGGGAATTGTCCAATTTGTAGAAGAGATGTTTGAGTAGTTTTTTTCTTACAAGCAATGTTCTAGGCTAACATTACTGAAACTTCACCTCTAAATCATTCGATCAAATCTTTGTATGTCATCTAGTTTGCAAAGAAATGTGATCCCAAGAGAAATGGTACTTTATTTGAATCAAATTTACCAAGATAGTTTACTCTTGAGTCTAACGCCTATCCTATCTTGTAAGAATCCAATCTCATACAAATCAATTAACAAAAACTTATACCTATCCTATCTTATAAGAATCCAATCTCATGATCAATTAACAAAAACTAAAGTATGCAAGGACCAAGGCGGGGAATGTACAAATTTTACTATAAGAAGCTAGCAATGGTAGTACTGAACATGGGACATGGCTGGAAAGACAACAACGTTGGTACAATATTATTAATAGGTTCTGTAGTAGATGTAGTACTACGCGTTGTTCCATTACCAACCGGTCAGATGAATGAGAAGGACGAAAATGCAAAAAGAAGATCTCAATATCCTTCTTCCCTCTCCACACCTCTTGGGCCGATCCTTGTTTGAATTCAATTAATTAATTAATGCGTACCAACTTTGGGCAGGTCAGAAGTAGTTCATCACACCTACATAGCCTTGTACTAGTATACTTATGTTTTTTCTTTTCTGGTAATTCTTGGGCTTACATAAGTATTAATGTTAAAATTTTAATTAATTTTAAATTTGCCATTACAAGAAAATTAAATTTATAAGATGATCTAATTTAATTGGTAAAATAATCTGTCATAAAATTCGAATCTTCTGGATGAATTTTTTCAATAAAAATGTTCTAGCATTTCCAGCCCAATAAAATTATAAAAGATAATATGTCACTCAATTGGGCCTAAGTAGAAACCGTAAGTATACTTTATAAAAGCCTAATAAAATTTGGGCCTAACTCGAAAAAGGCCCGTAAATGAAGAAAAATTGATCCAAGAGGGACCGACAGAAGAAGAAAAGCGTTAACCAATGTCCAAGGACAAAGCAGAAGCGCTGCTGCGGACGACGCTTCTTCAGGTTCTAAAGCAGACTGGACAGCGGTACTAAATGCTGATGACAGCTGTTGACTCTATACACGAGAAAGACAAGGAATAGTTGAGAATGGCGATTATGTCGTGGTTGTCGGCGGCGAAGAACTTCCACGTGCCGGCCATCGATGTCGGAGGAGCACTGTGTAATAGGACTCCGGTGGCAGCTGGCTTTTGTTGCATATCAGTGGCTGGCGCTACCTTCGGTCGTTCTTCACCATTTCGTGCAAAGCCCTTTGCTTGTTTCAGCATTAAGACTGATGCCAGTAAGCTATTGTTTCTAAGCTGTGTTAATCTCCTTCAATTATCAATGCAGCTTTTTCTTTGTTGCAATTTTTATTTGTGTGATTGTGAACTTCATTAATTATAGGCATTTGTCAGGTTTCAGTTGAATCTGAATGGGTAAAAAGGGAAATGAAAGGTTTTGTTGATTTTTCTGTAATTTGATATGTAAACTGTAAAGTATTCATTTTGTTTATAATTAGCGTCTCTTGGAACTGATTTTTCTCCGCTCTGAAAGTAAGAGTACCTAGGTTACCCTTGGATTTTTCATGAAGGGATGAAATAAAAAAATGAATGCAAAAATAAACGAAATAAATGGCATATTTTTTAAATAAAGAAGACCGGGTATTTTAGAAAACCCTTGTGAAATGCTGAGATCCAAAGTTGTACTGTTGCCTTGCGTGAATAGGTTTATTTGTATATGTGAAACTAAAGCACTGATGATGGGACAGCCGAAACATTGTACAACTGGAGGACTAGATTCCTCTGCTGAGGGGATATATGAATTTCTTTCTCTCAGCTTTTACCCTCATGTGGCTAACTTTCACATTTTTTGTGATTCATTATTGCTCTTCTTCCAGTATGTTGGTCTAATGGATTTGATGTTCTCTGTGTAATAGGAATAGAGGCTGTTCAAACAGACAAAGCTCCGGAAGCATTGGGACCATACTCTCAAGCTGTAAAGGCAAACAATCTTCTTTTTGTGTCTGGCGTTCTTGGTCTTGTGCCGGAGGTCTGTGGTATTAACAATCAGTTTATGACATTAATGTGTGAATTCTTGCATACGTGTCAGGTATTCAGGATTGATCACGAATTGTCTTTTTATTTCAAATGCAGACAGGGGAGCTCGTGTCTGAGAGCGTGGAGGAGCAAACAGAGCAGGCATTCCTGATATGCTTCCTTTTTTCATTTTAAGAAGTAGATTTTAAAATTATGATACTTCTCGAGTCTTAGATTGAACTTTTTTCAGAGAAATTTAAGTATATTATGAAAAAGAAGAGAATTGCAACAGGAAAATATTTCATGATTTTTTAGGTCTGAATAAGGATTGGATAATTGTCCATAATCAAATGGGAATTCTAGGCTAAGTATTTTTGACACATTCCCATGGTTCATGGTGTATGCTCCATAATCACTATTCCTGATACTGTTTGTACCTGCTCATGTATCATGCATGATACTCAGGATTTTTCTACTATTCTTTCTCCTCACAATGTAGTTTCTAGCTTGAAATTCATTATGCATCTGTAGAGTGCAGATCCTGCTTTGTTTGCAGGTTACCATGTTTTTTGTATCAGATTGTTTACTGACAAACTATTGCTAAAATGACCAGGTTCTTAAGAATATGGGTGAGATACTGAAAGCCGGTGGAGCTAGCTACTCTTCAGTAGTCAAGACAACAATCTTGTGCGTGTTCATTTCTGATTATTCTGTCTCTCTTTCTCTGATTTTTGAAATTCACATTAGGAATTAATTTTTGTTACCCATTCAGGTTGGCTGACGTGAAGGACTTTGAGAAAGTCAATGAGATATATGCTAAATGTGAGTCTACTGAACTGAACTGCAAATCATCATTCTCTCTAATTTGTTTTTCCCTTTTTTGCATTTTCTACTTCCTGTCTCATTATAACGAATTTTGCTTCAGTTTGTCGTGCTTGGCACATTCACAACCAAAGCTGATGAGCTTTGTGATTTTGGAAACAGGCTGGATATAAAGTTTAATTTAGAATCAGGAAGATTTCTGAGATCTTACTCCCTAGACCAGAGTTCTTTTCTGATTCCACCTGTACTTAAGTAGAAAAATACCCGTAATTATTGAAGATCTTCAGTGATAATATTCCCCAAAAGAAGAAACTTATGCTCTATCTTAGCAGTAACCTTGCATGAACATGATCTTCTCAGAGCATTTGGTCACTCAATGATATTGTTAATTTCCTCTTATGTGTTAGCTGGTTCATTTGCTTGCTTTTCTCAAAAAATTGGCTGCTGAAGAACTTTTACATTTTTTGTGGGGTCACAAAAGTATTTCTGGGTGGACAAGTAAATCTGTTGTTGTCCTAATCATTCCTTATTATGTGTCTAGTAACGATAGTCCTTGTTCTTTCTGTTTAGCTTCAAAAAAATGGAAATGAGACCTTGACAATTTCTAGCAGATTAGGAGGGAGAAAGGTTTAAATGTCATTCCTTTCATATTTTATTCTTTCTGTTAGATTACATTTCAAAATTAGTGGGAGATGCATGCCACACAGAAATAAATAAAATTGTAAAACACGCTTCCAGGTTTTCTAGTGTCCATAATGGGAAGCATGGTGATTTGTCGTATTCATTAATTGTTTTCTTGGATTTGTTCTGATGTGTGCATTCGGTTGCAGATTTCACCTCACCAGCACCGGCGCGTGCAACTTATCAGGTTGCAGCACTGCCAGTGGAGGCAAGGATTGAAATTGATTGCATAGCAGCTCTGTAAAACCCTTTCGAAGCTAGGATAAGTTCTTAGGACAAGATTTCTGGGATTTGATGAAAACCACCGAAACCTTTTGCCTGCCTGCTTCCTAATGTAGAATTGGGAAAAGACGTTCCTGGTAATAAATTGTATAACAATGACGATTCAAATTCACCATATTCCCCAGAATCCCCTTTTGTTCTGCAGATAAAAATTAGCAGAACACTCTCCATGGAAGTTGAAAGAGATTCGAGAAACTTCTAGCTAAAGCCCCTAAAGTTTTATGCATGACGAGGGGAATTTGCCCCGGGGGGGGGGGGGGGCTTGTCAGGGATCTTTTCCGTTCGTATGGAAAGACTTGTCCATAAAAATGTTTATAATTTCAAACCAGAAACATAAAAAGGGATTGGCAAAAGAATGTAGAAGACTCCCTCTTCTCTGTCATACAAACAAATATTTTTTCATGTCCTATAACAACAATTACAAACCACACTCCATCTTTATTCGTCAGTATGAAGCAACGGAGGAAGTTCTCCAAATTGTGTAAATAAAAAAAGAAGTCTTTTTTTGTTCTATTACAAGGTCTTTTTCCTATTTATATTCTTGAAAGTTTACATGACCGGTTGCTCGTGCATGCTCCATTGCCTCCTGCAGATTTAAACATGATTCATCGTCAAAGAAACTTGAGAGTTTCTTTTTCTTTTTTAACAAGAAGAAGAAGAATGAGAAGCAGGGCTGAGATATGAGAGTAGAGTTGTCGTTGAAACCTTCTGTCCAACTACTCCAATTTGGCAAACTCCACATCGCAAAGTGAAATTTGCAGTGTCTGTATAACTCCTTTTCCTGCATAAACATGACAATCAGACGAAACTTTTAATATGACCTTCTTCTGATATTCCAAAACACCAGATTGTAACAGGTCAAAGATGGCCTAGAGATAGATGCAACAAGAACAGAACCGAATCCCTGTGTTTGTATCATAAGTTCACTATTTTTAACTCAACTTCACATATTACGTCCCATGACACACCTAACTTCTACATAACACATACAAATTAGTTTCTCAATGCTGTACCAGAATTTAAGACATAGCTACAAATAAATGGCTTGAGAAACTCCACCGAATTCTCACGCCAATGTTAAGACAAGCTATGATCTCAAACATTTTGGAAAAAGTTAAGCCCTTCCAAATTCCGATGAACACTGGCTTCTCGCAAAGGTCCAAATACACAGACATCTATAGAAAATGATGATACTACAAGTGTAAGGCCAAATAAACATGGTATTGATGTAGACACAAACGATTCCTCTGAACTACATGCATACTATAACAAACCACAGATCGAGCTGTATGGCCTCATCTTATTTCCTCAACCCAAAAACAGAGAAGAAAGTGCTACATTTCTTTAGAGAAGGGAAAAAAAATGTCAAAAACCACCATCTTGGGGAATGATTTCTTTAACTCAAAGAGTCTAAGTAAGCAGGAAATATAAAGGAAGGAAGCTGCCAGATGATTCATATTCATTTTCTTTACATATATTTTTCACCTCATTACTGTCAACCGAAAGTACATACTACAAGTATTAAAGGATCTTTCCATTATGGACTTGGTCCATGGCCCCACCCATAGACCATGTGATCACAAATCAAGCACATTTGGAAAAGTTCCCCCCCCCCCATGTGGCCCCGCTGATGTGCTTGATTTGTGACCACATGGTCCATGGCGGGTGGGGCCATGGACCAGGTCTATCTATAATAGAAAATATCATTAAATATTGTCACATGCAGATATCATTCAAACAATCAACAAGATCTTAAATCTTGGGAAAATAGTGTCCCATTTGCTATCAGTAGTTTAAACATATTACCTCTGTTGCTCCTTAACCAGGTTAAGGGCAAGCCTCTCCACTGGCCCAATGGTCCTACTGTTATCAACAGGAAATATAGTCTGATCAAACTCTTCTGGAGCACCATCAAATGGAGACATCTGGTAGTGTATAACATTGTGTTAGATGCTGCAACATGCATAGTATGAACATGAAAAATAAAAGCCCATCAAGTATTCCATGCCTACTATTACAATTTTCCACGATGGACTATATCTAGAGGACATTCATAAGCTAATTGTCTCCCACCATAATAACGGAAAACACAAGGATAATACTAAGCTTGTTACTATTAATTGCTTCACTGCAAGGCTTCAACTAGATTAGAAATGCCATAAATGTTTCAAACAAGTAATTAAAGATCTTGATGATTCTGCAAATGACAAAAATACCAAGACCTTTATAACCATCCATATATACCCTTTTTCTTTTAGGGTAACTTCTGCCCATATGTATCCGAACATTATTAGTTCAAGAAACTATAAATGGAGAAGGAAAGAGTGAATTACAGCTAAAGCATCATAGTGAAGCCCATCATAGATTAGCATAGCCCTCTCAACATAGTTCTTTAACTGTTCAAAATAACCCCAAAATGAGATTAGCAAAAGGTCAGATGGAGCGTTACAATACAAAAGATTCGGAAAAATACGCATGAATTAGAAGTACTTACCTGTCCATACAGATCACATCTTGCAGTTTGAATGTCATATGCTGAGATTTCACGTCCATAATACTCAGCCAAAATTGAAAGCTCTATTGCTCCTGGTAGGGAACATAGTTAAGACTAATAAAAAGGATCAACAAGCTCCACAAGCCAAAACAACCAAGAAAAGCTGCTTTATGTAAATGCATTCTTTAGAATGATTTAAAACAAATCAAAACTATTGTGATTGAAATACACACAAATGAATTCAGAAGTGCAGATCAACACTGTCTGCATAGCTAACAGCTCATCAAGCCACTGGAGTTCCAAATTTGAATATTTTTCTTGTGGCTTTCACCGGTATTGTGAAACATAATGAAACAGATCCCAAAAATAATCTATCCATATTTCTTCTGAATAATAAAATTATTACAAGCCAATCATGATTAAAGAAACAGACAGAGATCAGCATCATATGGTTTTAATGCATAATACATTTGGGGAATATTCAGATTCAGATTTGTCTCTCTGTCCTTCCTCGTAATCAAATGAAGCCAAAATGTAGTACTTGTTTCTCCATTTAAACCGTCGTGATTTAGCTCCGTCGCAGGAATAAAATGTTCTTAAAACGCTCCATTAAACTAAAACTAAATTGTCTGTTCTCGCAATTCAAGAATATGCACAACCCATGTTCCCTTCTACTCAATAGAGCAAAGATAAACCAACCTTGATCAGCTCATGTCGGAGAAAATTGGAGATTCAAGAGAACTCCTACAGGAAATTCTCCAGCCAAACATTTCACAGATAAATGATACAACCTAAGTAGATAAAAGGACCCAGATTTTTACAGAATTACACTGTAAAGGATTTTGCATACAACTAGAAATTATCTCTAATTCAACCCAACAAGGAATTATATTCCTGTAGACCAACTCATAAAAGATCATAATCATCTTAATCCATCCATGCATGTCTGTTTGTAAATAATATTTCTATAATGCATTATCACGCTGAGCCTCCGGAGCAAAAGAAGGCTCAAAAAGAAGCAGATAAGAATTTAACTTAACAGCATCTAGTTTCATATAGTATGCAACTTTGATCCCTGATGTCGACCAAACGTTATTAATGAAACACTGATTGAGTAATTGAATACAGCAAAGTAAAGAAATGCACACAAACCTCCCCACTTTTCTGGGTTAAGAATCCAAGAACAATACTCTTCATTTGGCTTTCCAAGGAATGCTTCTGAATATTTTGCTGGATCACTTGCAACAGTGGCAGCTATGACCTTCAAAAATAAAGGTTCACAAAAGGGCCTTAGAAAAGAAATTACTCACTAAGACAATGAGTATATGCAATTCATACACCACACATCATAAAGCCGCACTGGAAGTAGCATATCAAGATGCCAGATCGTTCACCTTGTCACACTAAACATGCACCCCTGTTACTAATAGCTTTCTTTCTTGAACAGATTACATTAATTCATTCAACCTATGAAGTTTTGTCAAACCTCCTAGCTTCTAACGTCACTGCAGAGACCAAATTTTCAATAGATGATCCTAATTAATATTGTGTAAGCCATTAATAGGTCCTCCCGTAAACTAATAAACGAACTTTATTAACTGATCCTGCATGTTAATGAACTTCAGATCTTAAAAATCTCTACAATAATGGCACAAGTAGAATGTTAAAAGTTTTACCTGCCTCAGCTCCTGTGCTTTGTTTTTATCATGGTCCATAATGTACCTGATAATGAGAAAGCAACAAGAGAACCATTTTCATTATCGCTAAGATCATGTAAATAAATAAACATATATTTATATGTATCTATATGAATTGAAAGAATTGGAAACAACATATAAAACTCAAATTTACCCAACAGCACTGAATAGACAACTGTTGTCTGAAGGAATGACCCGACGAACTACAATGCCCTCCATTTCTGAACAGGAAAGCAATCCTGAAAGCCATCAGGGAAAAGGTGAAAATAAACATGCAAAACTCGATGCAATTTAAATCCGTAATACAAGACTCCATTTAGTACTCAGTAAATTCATAAAATAATTGATTCATCACAGATTGATAAAATAACTCCACGTTAAACACCCGCAACCCTTACTTCCCGTCTCCAACCCAAAAAAAATAGACGGGAAAAAAAAGAAGAACGATTCAAGAAAAGGCTCAAGAAATCATTTTGTAGAACAGCTGGAACAGAATTTACAACTATACAAGACTATAAAGGTTTTTGGTACAAGAAAACCCACATTAGATTGTAAAAATTACTCTCGAAACTCAAAAAAAAAAAAAAAACTGACTTAAATCCTCCAACGTTCCAGGGAAAAACGAACTTCAAGAAAGATTTCTTCAACAAAAATGAAAAAATTCGAACAATCACAAGCAAATGAAAAGTTAAAAGGAGCCCAGATTAATAACACTCAACCAGGACGGATCTACTCACCCAGAATTGCTTCAAGTAAAAGCTAGCTGATAGAAAGAGGAGAAGAAAGCTGAAAACTTGAGGACACACGAAATGGGCACGATTTACAGCGTTAAATAAGCGTGCAACGAAAGGCCGGTAAAACTCTAAGCAATTTTTTATGCAATGATCTGATATGCAAAATCTAGAAAAGGTGACTTCTTGAATGAGAAACGGAGAATACTTAAATGAAATGAATGCTTTTGCACGGAATCTTGGCTGGGTGAAGGCGGGGGACAAATTTATCTCCTTGGGTGATTTTTCTTCAAATGGTGCCTTGGAAATAAATTATTTGCCTTTCGAGGTGGGGATTTTCTCATAAATAAAATAATAATTACAATAATGTAAATTTTTTTAAAATTAGTTCTCCTCCGTCTGAATTGAAAATTTTCTTAAAAATTTGATATTATTAAATTTAAAATGAATTAAATAAATTAAATTTTTTTAAAATTTATACATATTAAACTAAGACATTCAATTTCAGAATGAATGAATAATATTTATATTTTCCATCATGCTTATTTCATATAAATATATTAAAATATTTGCAAATGTAAGTTATTTATTATTTGTCAAATGCATCAAAGGTAATAAAAAAGAGAAATATGATACTATTTATAATTTTTTAACTATACATCTTGCTTTTTCTAGAACTATTCATTCAAATAAATTGAAGTATTACTTTTTAGAAACTTCAAAAAATGCATCAGATACATCCATCCATTCTTAATTAAAACATTTTTTTTTTCAGTGTTATCTTTATTTAGATTTATTATAATTTATTTATTAATATATTAGGAGATCATGGTCATGAATTTATATAATAATTAAATGATATGGTATTTATTGGAGCATTATTACCTTTTTATGAATGTATCTGACTTGTGATAAAAATAAATAAATAATATAAAACTATTAATTTAGATGGATTGGAATCATGTCACCACAATTCAACTATATCAAAGCTCACATGTGAAGCACATATTCGCATATGTGAGACTCTGATGTGATTGAATTATAACTACATAATTCATAGATGAGGTCATGGATTAAGTCCATAATAGAAATTCAATTCATGCACATGTGATGCATTATTACCTTTTATGAATGTATCTGACTTGTGACAAAAAATAAATAAATAGATAAAAAACCTAAAACTATTAACTTAGATGGATTGGAATCTATTACATTTTAAGAACTTTTAATTTTAACATTGCATCTAATATATTTCTACCATCACATACTTATATTTTAAAGCCAATAGTATAGTAGTGTATGCTATATGCTATAGATTAATTAGTTGATTTAGTCATGACTGAATTAAAAATTCTTATATGTATTCAAATCTCGTATCTATATGTTATACTAAATACAAATGACTATATAAACCAAGTAAATAAAAGAAAAATTAAAAATATTATTATTCGTAGATTTCAATTAAAAATGTACATATAACATTTTCACCATATATCTCGTCACTGTGGGTACAAAGCATTACCCATTATTCTCTTATCCTTTCTCTTATGAGGCTATGCTTATGAATTTTTCATAATTAAGAAATATGTCATTTATTGGAGCATTATGCCATCCATGCCAAGAGATCATTGGCAAAATGCTCATCAGATGATGATTGAAATACAGAATATGATGATGGTGATGATTATGAAGCTCTATTGCCTAAAAAAAGAGACTGCTTCTTAATGATATTGCGAGATCTTACAATAGAATTTAAACATTTTTGCCTCTGATGAATTGATTTTTCCTAGAGCAAGCTAGCTACAAGTACGGATGGCATGGTACAAATATAGCATTTCATTACATTGATTCTAAATAACTCCTCCAACTAGGGATTTTGCATGGATGGTCATTTCCCAAAATGATGAATCAATTATGCACTTGCAAACCCAAGTCAAGCAAGGAAATGGAACAAACTCAAGATGGCCATGGTATTCCCACATGCACAGCCTCTAAAGCGTCTGTCTCCTTGAGTAGTTTAGTTTCAGTCTCAGTTGGCAAAAGAGATGGCAGCGGAGGCTCATGTGGCAGAAAGAAACTACAAAACTCTGGCTTTTAAGTATTATTGGGGAAAATTCAGAGTTACTAACTCTATATCTTTTGCTTTAACACTTGCCTCAACTGGATTTTTTGACTTTCCGACCTGGCTTCTAAAAGTTTTGCTTTCAGGCTATTCTTCTGTGCACTCCTTGGCCATTCAATGCACCCTTTCATACCTTTTGTGATGTGTGGATTTCCTGATTCAGGTGAGCTAAATTGCCCAGCCAAATCTGGTGGACTGAGACCATCTTTACCTGAACCGCTATCTGAAGAAATTAAAGCCCCCCCATTGGAGAATTTACCGTTTGAAAGCCTTCCATTGATTCCCTCCAATGATATAATCTTGTAATTGTCCCCATTGCCCGGGCATGATCGCCAAAGCCTAGAGATGGAAGTTACCTTCTTCAGTTGTTGCCTGGTAGGAACAGAGCAGACTTCACTGATCTCCATAATAGGGGTCCCCTCACCTCCGTTTCCATCCCAGCCTGTTGCACATGTCGAAACATTACTATCACGGGGATTTTTATTCACAGATGGATCGCTTCCATCCGGTGAATAAATTGAGCCCTGATCATCAGGATGACTTACAGTTTCCCACTCACTTCCCTCCTCATCTAAAGTGCCACTTCGGTCAATATATGCATTAGAATGCCTCTGAATAATGTCTTTGTTGAACATGGCAACTTCAGGACTGACTCTGTGCATTTTGGAGCCATGGCTGGCAGGACTGTAAGGAACACATGGTTCTATCTGCCTCTCATTTGTATCCCCAAAATTCACTACATCTTCGAAGACAGAGAAGATATCATCTGGATTTGGGGGCTCATAGGTGAATTCTCTAATATCCTGCACATTCACAGAGGTGGCTGCTTGATGAAGGATCTCTGCCATTCTCAAATTCTCAGGATCTCGGGTTCCCCCTCTTGAGCTCAGAAAAGATTCTAGATCATCTATTAGCCTATTCATCTGACTGTACCTATCCTCGAGTGCTACTTTTGCATCAACAAGCTTCATCTGAACCCGTTCTTCACGCCAGACTTCAGCCATCTGCAACATCTTCCTCTCTTCATCCACTTCCTCCCTAAGTTTCATAGATTCCCTTTTCAATGCTTCAACTTCAGCCTTATCTTCTGCAATTTCCTTAGCAAGTTCATCACATACTTCCTCTATCAACTCCCTCGCCTTCCGCTCTTTGTCATAGTCCTGCATGTAGCGCTTTGCTGATAACTTCACCTCAGCTAACTCATTAACCAGTTTGGAATTAACAATTTCCGACCTTTGACGAGTTTTCCTCTCTCTGCTCAAGTCAGCTTTTACATCGTCAATAATTGCACGGACTTTCTCATGTTCTCTGCTCCTCCATGCTGCTCTTTCCTCACCAAGTTTCTTCAGAAAGTGCTCGAGTTTCTTTTTTGAAGTCCGTCGCTCAGTTTCAAGTTCCTGAATCTGTGCTCGAGCCTGTTCAAGTTCTGCCTCAAGAGCAGATATTACTGAAGCAGCTCTTGCTTCCTGATCAAGGAGCTTCCTCTGCCCATAATTCTGTTTTGTTTCATCAGTTGTTTTCCATCCAACAGGATCCCATTTTGTTGCTCCCTCCATCACGGAGTTGGAAAGTAGGGATGAACCTTCAAGCTACAAAGTTTTCAAGCGCTTAGAATATTAGATGCGTTTATGCTGTAGTGTATTGGAAACTGAAGTAGCAGGCAAATGTATCTCCTACCAAAAATCCAATAAATTTTGAGCCCCTCAAAAGTTAAGATAAAAAATTACTTCTTTGATTGAGGAGGGGTGGAGAAAAGAAAATTTAAACAGAGTTATAACTATTTACATATCAGCTTGCAAAGTACAAGAAGTAAGAATCCGGATGTAACTATTTCTTGCCATCATTTTCAAAACGTAATAAATCAAAATATAGCAAAATAGAACACGTACCTTAGATAAAAACCCATCTCTTGGACCAGATACAGAATGGGGACTTTGCGCCAAATCCCTGGAAGTAGAATTATGGACTTTACAACTATGATGACCGTGAAAGTGGACTCCAGCATGATCATCTCCAGCCTGAAAGGGGAAAACAAAAATGCAGCTGAATTTCAAATTTCCAACAACTCGCAAAACTAAATTTCAATTTTTCTGCAAGGTCAGAGGCTAAAAACCTAAGACACAGACAACCAGAATGGTTCCACCTTAGGTTCTAGGTTCCTAAAATTCACAAAATTCAGTGGACATTATCCCTAGAAAACTTGCATAACGGGACATGTAGTTTGTAAATTGAATGACTGACCCTACTGTGGAACTGTGTTTGACAATAAATAGTTCTAGTAAATACAACTGGGGCTGTCAAAATTTTATCAGGGGACCAGTGAAGTTGCCAGTCAAATGCATTAAAAGTTAACCTCAAATTATTAGTAATAGACAAGTATCCATCGTATCCCTCCTAGTTAAAAACCAGATTTAATGAATTTACACAATCTAAGAATGTAGGACATCAAATTAAACAGGGAACGATTATATTCCACATTAATTCATTCATTCAAAGAGCACTTACTTCAAGGTGTTTGGACATAATTTTAATTTCAACTCATCAACCTTTCAATGCTTTTTAAAGAAAACCTCAAAAGTGGAAATCCTTTGAATCGCAATACCTGAAACCCTAACCTTTCACCCCCCGCTGGCACTTCAGCCAACTGCATTTTCCATATTCCAGCTGCAAGCTTCCTAGCCGAAACCAGTGTTTTCACTTTACGGCTATTTCTCCGACCGGGCTCGGCCGCCAGTGATTCCTTCTCTTCCTCTTTACTAACACTGTTACCATCTCCACCTTCATTAAACTTCCATCGAAGAAAAGGAGTCTCCGGCCTGCTACTCCTTTTTCCACCAGCATCCTTCCTCAACTGCACTACATTCCCGGAACCCTTACTTTTCCGGCGAGGCGGCCTCCTTGACTGAACGGATTTTGGCAAAAGATCTACCTCCGTCAAAGGTTTCACGGGCCTTGAAGATAAAACCGGCGGCAGCTCAGTTTTCCCACCAGTGATCTTCATTCTCTCCCAGATTCAGCCATTTATTCAACTCCAAAAGTACTCCAGCACAATATAACCCACTCCCAGCTTCTTCCCTTCCTCTATGGGTTCCGATCCTTCTTTCCTAGATGGTTCTCAGAGGCGGGCTACGATAGCGGGGGGTGGAGCGTGCGTGGTTCTGCGATCTCCAGCAGTGAAGTGAAAACTGTGGTGTCTTTGAGGAGAGTTGAAGAAGAGCAGCAGAGGGGATAGTAAGACTACGTATTTGTATAATTGTACGGTCAACGTCTCTTAATTACGCTAATTCTATTCATGGGTCAGGGGGTTTATTAATAGTGACGCCAACGACGCCGTTTCTAGACACTGTGGAGTATGTCATCCTATTCTTGGGACAGGAACATGTGGTTTTGAGGTTAAATTAGTGTTGCGGCGAAAATTACTGGACCGTCACACATGTGAACTTGGCCTTATGTTTGTCAAATCCACGCGCCACTGAGCACGTAGTCCCCCCGGCAAAACTAAATTACTAGTGAGTAAAATGGAAAATGGTGATGATGCTGGGAATGGCGCTTCGAAAGAATTATATATGTGGTGGGACTATCTGATTCTTTTTTATAAATAATTGTGGTATAGAAATAAATGAATATTAATTCTTTTTTTAACTCAATTAAATGAATGTCAATTTAATAACAAATCATTTTCAAAACTCAGTTGAGTAATTATTTCATCAAATAATTTTTAACGTTTTTTACACAAAATGTTAAAAATCGAGTTATAGTAATAAACTATTTATATTTCAATAAAATGCTTTGATGAAATAATAATATTATAAGAGTGAATATTATTTTAAAAAAGTGCTCCTATCTAGAGAATTTTTAACTGATTGAGAAGTTTTTAAAATGTGTTGTACATAAATATCAATCCCTATAAAGTAAAAAAGAATTATCATAAAGAAATACATTAATTAAATAATGTAATACAATAAAAACAATGAGAAATTCAGAAAATTACATTCCAATGAATTATCATAAGATGTGTTGCACTTTTAATTTGTCTGCACTGGGTAACTTCTAGAAGTTGATTAATAGTATATTAGTAAATTTTAAAATTCGAAATTTTGATAACAATACAATTAAATTATTAAAAACAATTAACTATAAACAAAAGGAGTGGGGCGAGGGAGAGGAAGAGAAACTGACTTTCTCGCTTGTCCTCTGCCGGGTGGAACTACGCTCCGTGGCGCGCTTGACGAAGACAGAGAAATGTGCCTTTTTTTGTCTTCTAGTCAGAACAAGGCCCTTTCACTTGGATATCTAATTGGTTCCGCCACAAAAAGGCATCCGAGGGAGTTTCCACGTCGACCCAATTCCACCTTCACACGTGTCATCTATCGGTGATATCTGCTAACAAACTTATTAGGGTTAGCAACAACTTAAATAATTTTTTATCTACCTCAATATATATTTTTCTTATCGTCAATTTCTATTAAAAAATATATTGAACTAAATTTAGATTAAAATAAAAAAAAATCTAAAATTCATAAAATAATGTAACTAAACATAATTAATTCACATGCTTTATTTTTTAAAAATTCAAAGCTTGGTAATGATGAGGGTCATTTGGGTGAAAATGGTGTAATTAGGGAGTGAAAAAGGATGAACAAATAAAAAATTTAGAAGCTCAAGACTGGATCTAAATCAAATGAGTGTTGCCTAATGGGTTGGGGTGGGGGTGGAAGGAATCAATCAACAAAGCTACAATTCAATTGTTGTTATTGATTAGATGGTATCTTTCTTTATTTCACATGGAATGCAAAGCATATTCATATATATAATTGAACCTTCCATCATTTGACAAAGATTGTACACTAGCTTTTCATTGTCTATTTGTCATTATGCATTGATTTCTCGGGTGGAGAATAAGAAAGGGGACTTGAATGATTTACGTTAAAAAAGGATACATAATCACGATTAATTTTATCAAATTAAAATTACATTTACTTTTTAAATAAGTTATAAATTTACCATACCCCTTACTATTAATTAATATGATTAATAATAGTAAGATATTTGGACAGATGGATGGTAAATCATAAAATTAATAAGGTTATGTTGATAATATTTTATATTAAAAATTTATTGTATAAGGAATGAAAATTTTAATTTTAACAAATTAAAAAGATGATATACGAGTGTAAATGTTCAAATTTGGACATATCGAGTATTAATTCGGAAAACAACCAAAAGTTTAGCTTGACAGTTTTATTTATTTATTTATTTATTTTTAAGATTTTATTTATATTGAGAGTGAAAAGGGGAAAAACAATATTTAGATAATGCTTATTTAATATAAGTAGGTTTCATATATGTTGAAAAAATTAGTGTACATATTTCTTAGAAATAGTAAATATGTTAATATTAACGAAATTGCAAAATTTAAATTAATAAAGTTATAATTAATGTATTAATTACAAAATTTAAAATTAAGAAAGGCAATGAAAGAATTTTTTAAAGAAAATTAAAAGCGGCAAAAAGAAGTTGGGCAAAGCCCATAGATAGACACTTTTTCTTTTAATTTTTTCCTAAGCCCAAGAGGATGAAAGAGGGCCACAGATTTTCTTACTAATGAAAGCCCAATGGGCCAGACTCCAGCATGCCATTATGACCGTTGATCTTTGAAGCTCCATTAATGAACTTTCTGAAAGTTTGTTCATATTCCCGCGCATTAACCGCCGTCTCCGATGGATCTGATTCAGTTTTACGGTAATGAAAGTCGTCTACATATGGAGGTCTTCCGATTTCCCACAGAGGTTTCTGCTTTACCTTTGGTCAATCCCTGGGTTTGTGGTATGGTTTTTAACTTTTCATCTGCTCTCATGTCCAAATTTCTCAGTTTGCATGTGGCTAATTATTATTTATTTCTAAACCTAAAACTCTGTTTTTTTATTTCAATTCCGAGTGACTGAATTTTTTCGAGCCGCCAATTACATTTTTCTAGATAATAATCTCATGCTTGTAGATATGAACCTTTGATTTTGCTAAAGAGTTTTGTCAGGAAACATATAAAGTATATTCATACTAAGATTTGAATATAGCAGAAGATTTTTCTTTTTATTTATCTCTCTCTCTCTAAACTCGGTTGGAGTCAGATTTTTGTTAGAATATATAATATGAAAGCTACTGATTTCTAAATCAAACTTCAAGGGCAAATATTTATCACGATGACAATGTAGTCACAGATTCCCAGCCTTTATTTTTCTTATATATGCCTATCTATCTATATTTAGTAATTCACTAATTCTCCCTGAACATTCAAAGGGCAGAAATCTTGAAGATACGTATTGATCACTGGAGTGTATGAAACTTAATTGTTACGCAACAATTCACTCATGTTCATATTTATCTTTAAATAATCCCGTTCATAAGCTACGGAATATGATCAACAGATACCTTTGTTGAGTGAAGAAATAGCCAAGTAGGTAGCCAGGCTTCTTTGATTTCTTCGTTTCAAACCCGCAAAGAGTTAATTAAGAGAGACGGATTCAGACATAAACTGTTGTATGAAAACACATATATAAGAACAAAACTCAAGGTAATGAGAACATTTCTTGTTGCTGCTGCAACATGTAGCGGTGTATACTATTTGGGTTATAAGATCGATTAGTCTTTTTTGGGAATTTTCTTTTCTGAGAACGAAATTGTTGAGATAAGGTTTTGAATTCTAGAAAAGCCGGCACCCGTACGTTCCTTATTGGACTAGGCAAACCGTCAGAGGACAATCTGAACATATATGACGTAGCGTAGCAACATACCATGTAACATTTTTGGGTCCAAAACCTGTACCCCTTCCTTTTGATCCAAGGGAAGTAAAATTTGAATTTCGGTACTTGAAATAAAAACATTAGTTATAATAGATATGAAATAGTAATAATACTTGTCTCTACTGTTTATAAGTTATATTTATATTTTTTTATTTTAAAAATTGATTAGAATCATAAATATGATATTTTAAAATTTATTTATTTATTGATAAAATGATATATTATTAATTTATAAATAATAACTGAGAAAATATTAATTAAGTCCCAGTAATCCATATTTTGCGTGGAATAAATTATCAACAAAGCCGATATGTCGTATGGATAAATGATTGTGCACGTGCACGTGCACGTGCAAGCAGAGAAGCTAACATTTTGCCGAAAACGGGTCTTTGAGCTAATTTTCAAAGTCCTGAATTCAACAGCAGTCGTAGTAAATGACTAACTCTGGTATGGTTAAGCTTCCCAGTAGACTTTTCAATCAAACTGCATAAAATAGTAGTAGACTAGCAGTATACGGCGGATCTCTTACTACACAAAATGTATTACTCCTTATCACATTAATTAAATATTATTAAAAAAAATTAAATGTAATTTTTAATTTTTATCTTTTAATATGATATATATTAAATCATAAAAAGATAAATTAAATTACGTGACTATTTGATGTTTTTAGAAAAATATGTTAAATTTTTAATGACACATAAATATATAACATGAGATTTGATCCATAATATATTATTCCTTTCAATTCATCATTTTAGACATTCCCATTTATTTCATAATATAAGATATTTTACAAAATTTCATAAAAATTTATTACACTTTTTTTCATTTTTTATCTTCGTGATTCTTTCTTAGTCCAATTTCCTAAATAGTTTGATTGAAGTTTTTTTAATATTTTGACTAAGTCAATGCATCTTTTTTTGTATTCTTAATATGTATGAAAAAATTAAAACGATTTATATTTTGATTTAGAGATAATGATACTTCCTCCATTCAAAATTAAATATCTCATTTTGATTTAGATTAATTTCCGTAGATATTTATTGAGTTTGCTATAGATATATATATATATATATATAT
>JAWZTD010000137.1:5579502-5631030 GCA_035221335.1 Echites panduratus | reverse complement strand
GATCAAAACGGTTCACGGACTCTAATATAATAATTCTTTTTTATATTATCTTTTATATCATTAAATAAAATAATATAGATTATTCAATTTAAATTTTTTCTTAAATTATATTAATAAAATATATTTAAAAAATATACACAAATATTTATTGTTAATAGCATCCCATTGTTGCCACCTTATAGAATTTCGTGCAAGACTTGCAGGCACAAACAATGAAAGGTATATAGACATCTAGTTGGCTTTGAAAGACACAATTTTTTTTTTTGTCCCTTATGATCTTTTATAGTTAGTGATTTTCTCTAACAAATTAAATATATTTATTTTTATTTTAAATTATTAGAAATAAATATTTTATTTTTTTAAAATTAATTAAAATTATATTAAAAAAATTAATATTGTTAAATTTAAAATGAATTTTAAAAATCAATTTTTTTAAAAAGATGTATATATGAAAATAGAACATTTCCTTTCAATCAAAGACAGTAATAATATTTAATTGAAGAAAAAAAAAAAGTGTCATCGCTCACATGAAAGTTGAAACTTGAAAACGTATATAAGAAAATTAGAAAAGGATATCATGTGAGAGCTGGCTGACATCTGAAACTAAACCTCCGTGGACACAAAATCTAATCAAGAAAAGCCATTTATATTCATATAAATCACAAGAAACTTTCATCCGATCCAACTCTCCCTTTTTAATTGGTCAAAACTTTCAGATACATCTGCCCTTAATTATAAGTCCACTCCACCACCAATTCTTATTCCTTATCAATTTCACGTAAATCGTTGACTTTTAGAAGTTTACTTTTTTAACCCACATAGCCATGGCAGCCAAAACCAGTTCTCCAGTCACCAACCTTCAACAACTCTTCCTCCTCCACCATGAACAGCACAACAAACTCCGGAGGTTTTATGGGCTCCCAAAACATTGGCGGGTTCGGGTATGGAATCGGAGTTTCTGTTGGGATTCTCCTTCTTATTACAACCATAACCTTAGCTTCATATTATTGCACCAGAAACCAAACAACAAGCATCTCGCCGGCAGTTCTTAGGAACCAAAACCACCAGCTGGAAGCGGAGTCCGATGGGCAGCAGCAACAAGTGGTGTTGGACATAGGATTAGATGAGGCGACGATTCTAAGCTATCCTAAGCTGCTGTACTCGGAAGCGAAGGTCAAGAACAAGGATTCTACCAGCTGTTCCATTTGTTTGGCTGACTATAAGAACAGCGATTCTTTGAGACTTCTGCCCGATTGTGGCCATCTCTTCCATCTGAAATGCGTTGATCCATGGCTGCGGTTGCACCCCACCTGCCCGCTCTGCCGTACTTCTCCGATGCCGACACCATTGTCAACTCCTTTGGCCGAGGTGGCTCCTCTTGCAGTTAGACCACTTGGATAAGATCAGATCAAACTCTGCAAGATAAAAAAATTCAGAAATTCCCAGCTGGTTCTTGAATTGAATTCTGTCAAGACCCCTGTAGATCAATTTTTTTTCCTCCTTTTTTAAGTTTTTATAGTTGTAGCAATACTTGATATTAATTCCCTTTATAGATATCACATATCTATCATGATAAATTAATTTCTCAATTCTTAAATTTACACCATCGGTACTCTTTTTCTTCCAGCTTTGATCGGCATGCAATAACTGTTCTAGTACTTGAGATACATAGGTACTTTACAGTTTGGAAAAAATGCCCCAGCAATGGGAAATTCAAACATCAAATATTTCATTTCAAAAAGAATATTGTTGTCGGTTTTTCATTTTTATAAATGGTCAATGAATTCTTCTTCCCCTTTTTTTCTGAATATGAAAAAGGTGGAATTACGTGATTTTTTTTAAATCGGTGTCGAATTAGGATCTTTGCTGAGATATCAATTTTCCTAATACATATGGGGTCAATTTGCATCAAAGGCAATATATAATATTAAAAGAAAGCTCTAATTTCCTTTCCTGACGTTTTAACCTAGGATTTCAAAATATTTATCGCGTATCAATAAAATAAGTTTCTTAAAAAAATCATGAATTAAAAAAAGATGTGTCAAATCATGAATAACGTATAAATTAATTTTCTTAATAATTTTTTTATTAATTTAGTTAATAAGATATTAAATTCTAATTCTGTATGATTTAAAATGAAAGATGCCTCAATATCACTTTTTGATGCTAAAATTCGATTATTCTAATCATTCATTTTGAAGAATGTTAGATTCTTTTGACACAGGCCAATGTTTCTTTTTGATCTTGCTCTAATCATATGGCAATTTAATTTTAAAGAAATTTATCTCTAAATGTGAGAAGGTTACATAACTTAATGGGTTGGCCAGCCAATCAAGGCCCAAGAAATTTAAAAGGGTCACATGAAAGGAAGAATGAGTCACCAATTTTAAGATTTCATCTTGAGAACCAAGTTATATGTTATGTGATGCATGCACATGGGGCAACTCACGAACATATGAAAAAAATTAGAAATATAGTCCACAAGATTTTAATGGCCATCTTTTTCTTCTTCTCATGGTATATATACACCTCTTCTTTTTTTTTTTTTCTTTTTTTTTAAAGCATATTTAGTTCTACATGTTTGGATCAAATTATAATATGATCTCACAAGTTTTTTTTTTTCAACGGTTAGTTTAGGAACCCTCAATATATTATAGATAATCGTTTTGGTTCCAATTATCAAAACACTCATCATAACCAGTCATGTTAATTACATAGGATAATTTTCTATGAGTAAAATTATGAATCTCATCCTTATTGCTCAAAATCCAATTAATGAAGTTAGGTGGGGTGCATTGATTGATCTTTCGAAGAATGAATGATGTAAAAAAAAAAAAAATTATCAATTTTATAAAGAGAGGAACTGAAATAAAAAATGAAAGAAAAATTAAACAAAACAATCTTTGTCGTCATCTCATCTTTTTTTTAAGGATACCTAGTTTATACATATATATATATATATATATATATACCTACCATTTATGTGAATATATAGAATACTCAATTGTTCCTATCTATGTGGTATCAAGCTAGCCTTTTCTTGAAAAAAAAAAAATACAACTTTATCTTTTTTCTATGGCATATCCTTCCTCAACTAAGTTAGAGCATTTTTTGTTTCTTTCCTCCACAATTTCTACACCGCATAAAAATTTCTGTTACCAACTCCAATTAAGTTGTTTTCTTCAAACTTCTTACCTAGAAATTGGAGCTCATTTTAAAAGGTTGTGGTCTTCAATCTCACGTTCAGAGAACCCATACAACTTCACTCAACATTGCTAATGGAGTACCTAATCTAGACTAGACAATCTTATCAGAAGGATTAATTGGTGCTCAGTTGCCTTATTTCAATCTTCTTTGATATCAAAAGGATTAATTGGGGGTCAGTTGCCTTATCTCACTTCTCATTGAGATTTTATTATGCCTCGGATAGTTGGCTCTTCAACCGTTGTGGTGTGGAATTGCCTTACCAAGGCCTATGTGGTATCATCAAAGGCAAAGTTACACTAATATAAGCCTCATCTGCATTCTCTTCCTGCCTATTCTAATTCGATTCCAGCCAAGGTCAGCCAAGCCAAACTTGCAGCAGATCAGTTAGTGGAACTGCGAAGTTCAATTTCTGAACTAATATTGTTGAAGTGATTTTAGAAGGGTTAGTGACTCTTGGCAATGGTACATCTTTCAATCTCATCATAGGATTGTCAATGGATCATATATATCCCGACAAGAATCCGTATTGGATCCTTTTTTATGATGGTTTATTTTTATATTTTTATTTAACTTATTTAAATTTTACTTTCTTTGATATTTTTATAAGTAAATAACATTTACTTTTTTTTTTGATAAAATATAAGTAAAAAATAAAAAATATGTCTGGTGTAACTAGCTTGATAAACATTGGGTGGGGTCTAAGTTTAAGTAGGTTAGATTCAATGGGTAATCGGGTAGGGTGCATGTCCTACCTTTGTATGGAATTGACTTGGGAGGATCTAGGTTTAAATAAGTTGGACCCAACTAGATAATCGGGTAGGGTCTGGATGTTATGTTTATTAATCGAGTAAAGGTATGGAACTAGTAATTCCAGACCCATTTAGTACCGCTTACACCCCCACCTCCACACTTAATGATAGCTTATTCTCTTTGCAAAATATTTGTGTGCACCTAATGGTTAGGTGAAACTATTTTGTTGTTAGTTCTTTCATCAGCTTTTACAACATCACTATTGAATTTCTTCTAAAGGATTTGGCTATACAAACAATTCTAGTTCTAGCACCCTTCCCACTTACTGCTCCCAGTGACATTCTTGTATCCATGTTGACATACCTCTAATAACCAAATGACACAAGATTTTCGATCTCCCCATCTACCTTGCAATAATATTTATCTGATAGACTAACACCACAACTGGATAGTTCCAAATGCTACAAGCATTGTTGGTAAAACACATCAAATGGTAGCTCGTGCTCAAACTGGATTTTTGAAACCATGTACACCAATTTCCATGACTACTCAAGTCTTGGCCACTTTTGAGCCCTACCACCTTTGCCCAAGTTGTTTGACATCCACAATGAAGAAGAAATGAATAAGCAATATACACTAAAAGAAAAGACTCATTTTTAAAATGGAGGACTTTTCAATGATAAAAAATCCTTGCTCCAAAGTCGTAGATAGCATTATTTTCAACAAATTGTTACTCGTTGAAAATTTTTTAATGATATTTCTATGAAACTTAAATCAATATTTTATTGAAATCTTTAAACAAATGATTCATTTCATTGACAAATTTTCTCCTACATACTTTCGTTGAAAACCTTTTCTACCAAATTTTTTTCTACAATATTACTCTTCTCTTGGTATCAATTTTAAACAAACAATTTTCATTGAAAAAAAAATTTGGGACAAATATTAAAATTTTCACATTTAAATTAGAAATAATATTTTCAACTAAAAAAATTATTGATAACATTTTTTTAAAAAATATAATAAAAACATTAAAATTGCTAAAACTTCTCTAAAAATATTTTTGAACCACCCAAATATATCTTCATCGACCCCAAATGTATATAATAATAAACTAAAGTAATAAAACACAATCCAAAAACTAACAATTGTCTTAATTTAATGTTTTAGTAATTGTTCAAAAGATGTTATCTAAAATCCACTTACAACATTATAGTATTTGGAGGCTGAGTCTTCGAATCACTAAACGATCAAGTCCTCATTTGATCCATTTCAAGTCTAAAAAGATGCATATTGTCAACTATCTCCCTTTGTTGTTCCTTTATGATCTGAAGATCAGTCCTCAACATTTTGTTCTCCTCCGACATTTTCAAATTTTCTTCAACCAATCTCCTCATCTCTATATCACTTCTAAGTCTAGCTTGAGTAGATAAGACTATGCAACAAATTCATCAGTGCAACTATTTATACCATACACATGTCTACCCTTCCTCAAGCATCCACTTGACAGAAGCCAAATATCCACCTTATTGATTGGATGAGAACCATCACCTTGTATAGTGTCTCTAGCTTGTTGCATATTTTCTTTATGTCTCCTAATAGCAAGTAAAGAACAAGTTAAAATGAATCTAGTAGACTCACCAATATAAAAACATAATCTAATTAAAGTTCTATTAACATGATCTATGAACACCTTTAAGCCCTGGCATGTAGTAGACAACTAATTTAAGCTATGATATTACTTAGGCTGTGTTTGGTTCTTGTCCACTATAGGAGTGGACAACACATGACAAAAAATTGATGGATTGAACAAAAATTTTTTTATCTCCAACAGAGTGTTTGGTTGCAGTTGATAGAATAAAGAAAATGTTCCTGTCCATTGTGCACAATACTTTTGGTTGCAGTGAACGAGACAAATAATTAATTGTCTATTTACTAAATTACCCTTATGAAGAGAATGACAAAAGAAAAAAAATAGATTTTTGATTTGGGAGACAGTGGGTTAGGTCTGTGATTAGGGTTTTGAGGGATGGGATGGGTTAGGATGGTTTGCGGTGGTGAGACTGGGGTGTGGGTGGCGTTGGGCATGGGGGGCTGTTGTGTGGGTGAGTTGGGTGGGGATGGGGGGTTGGGGTGGTGTTGGCACCAGTGGGGGAGGTGGGATTGCGTGGGTTAGGTTGATTTTTTTGGAATTAGGAAAAAAATGTGGGAATAATTTTGTCGTTTTACATTTTTGTTCCTAAGAACAAGAAAATCAGCCCCAATTTTTTGAGGGGCTAGTTTTTGCAAAAAATTTATTCCTATGGACGGAACAAAAAAATCCTTCCTCCCCAACCAAACACCTGAAGTAGACAAGTTTTCTTGTTTCGTTCCTCGTCCCTGTTCCTATGTGAACGTGAATGAGAAATTTAAAAAATATGGTAAATCTCTTAGGTGACAACATCAGGAAAACTTTAGCAATAAAAGCAGCAATAAATATATAAAAGTGAGTACTAACACTTTTACACACAGAAAAAAAAACAGCAATAAAGTCATGTTTCAATCAGCAATAAAAATTGTAGTAAATATTGGAGCCAAAACTTTAGCACATTATTAGACAGAGTAGAAAAACAAAATGTTCTCCACAACATAGTAAAAGAATCAATATATATGCATAAACAATGAAAACCGAGTATATATTATCTTCCTTTTACAATTTTCAAGTTATTTTCTGCTACCTTGACATGTTTTTCGATCAAAATTCTTCATTTCCCCAACAACATGCAATATTTACTGCTCTATAAAACTCATTAAATAGTTCATATTTACTGCTCTATAAAACTCATATTTGCTTATTTCTAGTACCAGTTATTAAAATCACTTTTACAACAGTAAAAATAGCAGTAAATATCACTTTTACTATCCAAATTGGAGCCAAAACTTTAGCACATTATGAAACTGAGTAGAAAAAGCAAAACGTTCTTGAAATCATAGTTAAAAGCTTCAATATATATGCAAAAACAGTTAAACCAGTAAACATGCTAAACCTTGACTCAAAATGAATTACTAAATGCACATGAACAAATTGTGAACATTTATTTAAAGACAATGCCTAAAAAATATATAAGAACACAAATATAATCTCATACATATATAAACTTTACTTGAGTGCACATCTACAAATTGCAAATGTTGTCCTTCAGTTGTTAGAGGTGCAGTGAAAATTTCATCTAATGACTCAATTCTTACATTTTTTTTATGAGTGAGTGTAGGCCTAAAGCTCATCCAATCTTATATCACGCTCGTATTTCTTAGACTTGAATAAAAAGATATTCAAATGTTAACAAATATAATAAAGTCATATGAAAAGGATCAAAGAATACAATTTCATATGTAAACTTTACCAAATCGAATCTATGAGCTGCAAAATTTTTTAAGCCACGAGTGTGTCAATTAAAACCAAGCCCATCTCTATCACTTATTCTATTTTTTTTTTTGTTAATTTTACCTCTTCTTAAATTTAGAAGTAGCTCAATGCTTGCGAAGGATGCTTAGATGATTTTTAAGTATCCAATCAAATTTTTTCATTTTTCATTTCAAATGCTACACATGTCGTCACTAAGTAGCTTAGTCAATTTTGCATTGACAGCTGCCTTAACAATAGCCTCTTCATTTGGTTCCCAATAATATTTTTGTAAAAATAGAAAATTCCATCAAAGATGTCAAAAAGAATCATTCATTTTCTTTTTATTACAAGATACTTATTTGTAAAAAGATCAATAAAAATAATCTACTAAGAATAGAAAGTGCTCTATTTTCATCAAGATTCTTGATAATTGTCATACCAAAAACTATATATGGAAATTAATTATTGCATTCTTGAACCTTTGCAAGTAGTGATCATGCATGAATCTTTGTGAGTTGGACATTGCGACTACTAATCTCTCTTGTCGAATCCATATTAAATGCAGCTAATTAATCTAGAAAAGTATATGCATGTAGAATAAATTATATATAAAAAAAGACATTTTTACTTGACATTGCTCAAACTAATCTATCTTCTTGTTGTTGGGGACGCCACCCCAACTACTCCACAGTCCTTCAAAGCTTGTTCTAAAAATAGAGCCAATACATTGGCTCATATCACTAGGTGTAAAATTGTTTGAAAGAAAAGAAATACAAGTTAAACAAATAAAAGACTATTTATTGTATTTGAATTACTTGTTAAAGCTCCAATTTAACGCTTCCATGTAATTAGAAAAGTACCTATTTCTTCTGTGTATTTTTAACTTGGGCCTTTCGGACAGTTCATTTTCATTTGGGGGTTTGTGTGGAAGGACAAAGAGCACTATCAATCTGCTGAGGAGTTTTTCACATTGTGGGTAAGTATGAGTTGGAGACAATGGATTAGAGGGAAGTGGGCTTCGATGTTCGAGTGGAGATTTGATTGCACAAGATTGCTCTAAGCTTGGGAAATCTTCAATGGGGTTATTGGCAAGTACTCTTCCCATGTTAGTATACGTAGACCTCCAAGAAATGTTTGACACCATTTAGTGTGCATCATCTACTTATAAGATTACATATGAGAAAAACAAAGTGAACCACTTATTTACTAGAGTATTTCAAAAAATTATTTAGAAGAGTAGTTTAGATAATAACAATTCAGAGGAGTTTGCAACACTCACAACACAAAGGTCATACATATTATTATACCCCAGGAGATAGAAAAGCAAAGCAATTCAAACATAAGTTATAGAGGTAGAGAGTCTTTATTCTGTCATTAGACTTTTTTTTGTCATAGTTTCTTTAATAATAATACTATTATAAGAAATGGAGTCAATTCAAATATTTTAAAAAATAAACAATGCAAAATAATATTTACTTTAAAAGTCATTCAAAAATAAATATTTTATTTTTAAAAAAAATTATTAAAAAAAAAAAAGCAATGTCTAATGAAAAAAAGTTATACTAAATTGTTTTGGGTAAAAAATAAAGTAAATAAAATCTTATGTATTTTCCATCCACAAATCAATGTAACTAGAGAACTACTCCAAAGCCGCGACATGAACAAAAATATAAATCTTGAAAGGTAAGTGCTAGATTATCGTTAAAATATCACAAAAAAGAATTTTCTTTTTCTTAAAAAATAACGGGGAAAAAATTATAAATTTTGGAAACAGAGTGCTCAGAAGTTGATGCATGAGTATACTGATAATACATTCTCACTCACCTCACCAACAAAAATTCAACATTCAATACATCCATTAGAGTACAAAACTTCACACACATTACCAAAACAAAGGCACTAATTTAACTCAAAAGTGGTATATTCACAGTGAGACAGGAGGGGACTGAGCAGAACGTTGAAGATGAGTACTCAAGTAGTATCAGACTAGGAGAGAATGAGACCAAAAAAAAATGAATTTAATTTCCGTGTCTTCTTCTGTTGGATTTGTTACATCTCTATTTCTCTCTCTAAGGCCTTTGTAGTAGAAAGTAGATATTTGCTCCTCAAATTACAAAAGGCCATCATCATTGTGCTGAGGGAGAAGTGTTGATAGTTAGATGGTTGCTGAGGGAGAGGTGATAGGATGCGCTACAAAGAGAAATAAATTAGGACTTTTCTTTTTCTTCACTTTTAAGTTGAATTGGTTTTGGTAAAGGCATAATGGGGGACAATGAAAAAACAATGGGCAGTCAGTTTTAAAAATTTTAAAATTAGTGAAACTAAAAATTATATTAATTAAGTTGAAACAAAATTGATACATTAAAATAATTAAATAATTTTAAAATATAACAAAAATAATAAAATGCCAATACCTTTATTATCACGAGACATTGAATTCACTTAGTCATTGTCATTTGCATTTAGATGTAACTCGTCTTCACTGCTACTATCTCCTCTATAGTCAAATTCGATTGAACCATCCATATCAGTCTACGCCTTGTCACTAATGATTCACTTTCTAGCACTTCATCAGTCAAAAAATTTGGAATTTAATGTACTAACTCAACCAACGACATATCTTCCTCAACTGAAGCATCATCTTCTATTTTGCAACTATCCATCTGATCAACTTGTAAAGCTATAGATGCAGTGGCTATTCTATTGCATGCCTTGGTTTTAATTGTAAAACTAGTGCCCAGCCTGATGTCTTCTCTACCGTTGTTGAGTAGGAAGAGTAAAACATATGATTTGCTTGTTGAGCTAACACAAAAGTATCATGACCACCCCTTCATTTTTACATGTTTACATCAACAAGTTTGTACTTTGCGTGTACCTTTGTCCCAACTAAGAAGAATACATAAAGGAGCGATTAACCCATCTCATAAATGAAATGGCATAGAAACCTTATTGTATAGATTTGTCTTAACTAACTAACTTCAAGTACCTAACATACAAGTCTATTGATCTTCGTTATGTGATCTCACCTATAGCATATCAAAGCACATAGAATTAGTTTCGCCAGACCACCAACCCATATTCAGGTTATAGGGAAGTGTCCACACTGTAACAACAATGATATTAGTTCTCTCTTCTTTGATAGTTCCTTTAAAGAACAATCACTTAATGGTCATATTCTACACATACAAAATATGTTAACACATATTGTTCGGGAGTACTAAACATTGACTAAATGTTAGTCACCATACTTAAAATAGATTAATATGTTATGACCTTTATTCAATGGAACACCCAATTCCATTAACCGGTCAAGGACTAATTCCTTATAATTTAAACTTCTGGTAGTCCATACACTACTATGCTAAACGTCCCAACACACAGATTACCTATTTAAATCAAGTTGGATCTTATTGCATACTAATATGTATAAAATTATGTATAAATATTATAGTTTCCACAATTTATCTTAGAGTATGATTATCTTTTTAGGTATAAATCCCAACATTCCACATATCTTGCTCTTTCAGATAAGTTTTACAGCCTATAAATCAAAGAAAATGGGGGTGATTAGCATGAGTTTAGAGTGTAAATGTGATGTGATATACAAACTCGGAATGGAAAAAAAAAAAGAAAGAAGGAAAACACTCACACTATCATGACAAGCTTGCTGTCAAACATCACCAAGTTATGTGCCTTAGGTTTGAGTCACCTGCACGAATTGTGTAACTTTATGATGGAGTCCAAGGCACTTAAATACTGAAAAAAAAAAGAAAAGAAATAGATATGCTAGATAATGAAGCTTTTACACCAGAAACTCGAGTTAAAGATGGATCATTTGCATCTTCATCAGCCAAGTTAGAATTAGATAGGCCATCATCTCTACCACATGTTCTTCTATTATATCCCAATTTGCCACATGTTTTACATTTGTTCATACTTGTAGCCCTATCAACCCCATTCCCTTCTCGTACAGCTTCAATAGACACATCCCTATTTGGACAAGTTCTTGCATTATAACTTTTTGATCAACATTTGTTGCAACTCGTGATTATTGATCCACTTTTCGACATCTTTTGTGGTTTATTTTTATCTCCCCTGGCTTATCTGACTCCCTCCTCCTTGCATGCTTGGGCTTTCTTGGCATTTTAAATCGTTTAGATGGCATATGTGGTAACTTTGCAGTCCTAGGCTGCAAAATTTGGGCACTAATAGGGTTAACCACAAGACTATAAGCTCTCATATACTTCTCTATGTAATAGCATTGGTCCACATAGTCATTTGAGTCATCTCCTTGACAAACAATGGTACTAACAACATGGAAACATGGCACTCCATATATGTCCCATTTCTTGCATGAGAATGTTTTTGCTGCCAAATCTACTATATAAATCTCACCACCCACATGTTCCACTAGATATCTAGTGTTCCCAAAACTCTTTGGAATAAATGCAGCTGACATATCTTTTAACTTCTCTACATACTTGGCTATTTTGGGGCATATTTTACCAATCTTTTTCCTCATCCACTAACTTTTTGTTTCTTGCCTTGACATGATATATGTCCCAATTGACTCCAACATGCCCAATATTGGTTTTGACCTTGCTCTGAGAAAGGTGTTGTTGAAACTCTCACACGAGTTGTTCAATAGTAAATCACACTTAGAGGCTATTATAAAGTGAGACCTTAACCAATAAGAAGGATCAAAACTTGTGTTCAACCAGTTGTAAGTTGCCTCATTTATCACCTTCAGCTTTTCCATGTTATCAATGAACCTATTGGGATGTGTTTCCCTTGCATAGTTCCATATACAGTTCTTCAGCACATCTCCTAGAAATAGTTTCTTAAAGTTGTGTAAATATCTTACCCGATGTTGATGCTCAATATTTGGCAAACAATCCTTGACGGCTGAAATAAGTCCATACATTAATAAAAATCAGGTGTTAATTCAATTATGTGACAAATGCATATAAATAATTTAACTAAAACAAAGATGACATATTGGATTACATTTTTGTCTATCAGACATCAATATCCAATTTTCTTTGTCCGTAATGCAAAGATCAAGTTTTAAGCTTTCAATCAATCACTTCCGAGAGGATTTGTTCTCAATCTCTACAACAGCTATTGTTATTGGGTAACTTGAATTGTTGGGTGAATCCCAATTGCAATCAACAACACCTTGGGATAAGGACCCCACAAATGGCAACCATCCATGCAAATTACTTTCCTGCACCTTTCAAGAAATCAATCCTTTAATGACCCAAGTGCTAAATAAAACCTCAAAAAAAGCTCTCATTTCAACAACTATCTCGACAGTGTTATAGGGATCAAATCTCCTATGCTGTTCAACATAATCCCACAATTTCATGTAATGGTCTTTATGTTTACCCTCAATCCTCTTCATGGCCTTCTTCTTTATTCTATAGCTTGCAAGTTTTGAGTTATTGTAGTTAAGTTCCTTTAGGATCTTCGCAATAAAATCCTCAATTACAATCCCATTTTTTGCTCTAAAATTTTCAAGATACCATTTTGCCATGTATGTTGTCCCATGTATTCTTAGATTGAAAGATCTTCCACATGTGTGCTTTGAAATTAAAGTCTTGATTTGCCAATCAATTGAATCCCACATGTTAGATGCATATACAAACCACTCACAGTTCTTGGCAAGACATCTTGCTTTGATTCTAGCAGGTTCATTCCTCGAGACCCTGATATGCTTACCAGTTTTTATTTTATGAGATGTAATTGCTTGTTTTAGAATGTACTTGTTGCTAAAAATCATCCTCAACTTGAAGTTAGGGTTCTCCATCTCCACCTTTGGCTTAAACCTCCCATATACTAGTTTTCTTTTTGATTGATGATCATTATTTGATGCACTATGGCTGACACGATCATCAGATTTATAATCTGAATCTTCCCAGATATGTCCAAACTTTCTCATATAAATATGTCCATTGGTTTTGTACATGGTGTTTTTCCAATTTTAGTTCAGTGCCTTGTTCGAGTCTTACTAGTGTTGGATTCTCCGTGGCTCTGATGTAGGCCTTTCATTATAAACAGTGTTCCATATATTCTCATCTTCATCTCTCCTTTCGAATTTTGAATCAAAAAAGGAGCTACAATCAGAAGAATCTGTTTCTTCTTCTTCTTGTGGTATACAATCTTCATCTTCACTATTAGATGCAGTTGCATGAGTTTCCCTTGGATTGTTTTGATCTTTTTCCCTTTCAAAAGAAGCACCCAATTTTTTTTTTAATTGTATTCTTCTTGAAAGGTGGTCTAGCTATCTTCTTTGTAATTGATTTCCTTGATGGTGTAGCTTTTTTCTTCCCTTTGTCAATATATTAATTTCTTGCACTTTCTTCTCTTCTTAAATCTAATTGAATCACTTCTTGAATGGTTCTGGTGGTAGTGCTTCAGGCAAAGCAGGAGTCCACACTTTGAAACATAAAAATTTCAATTAATCTATGTTCAATGCTCGTCTCAGCTATTAGCATAGTCATCATCAGTGATTGCAAGTACTAACAATATGTCATCCCTATATCCGTATAAGTTGTACCAATACCAAGAGAATTTTTATACAATAAATGAACAGCAAAACTAACTAACAGTATGTCATCCCCATATCCATATAAGTTGTACCAATACCAATAGAATCTTTGTACCCTAAATGAATAGCAAAACTATCCAATGTGGAGAGATAAAATATGTCCTTGTTACACCAGTCACAGAAAACTACTCATCCACCAACTTAAATCTTCTCCTTATCCAAAATGTTCATTTCTCCTCAATGGTAAAGTTTAGTGGAGAAGTCACCGGAATTAGCTTTTGCAACACATTTCATAACAAAAGTCAAATCAACTGTGTGTGCCATTTTCAGTTGACATTTAAAATGCTTAGTAAACCCATACAACATGAAACGGAGAGAGAGAAGGCTTCATTTCATTCAACAATTTTTGTAGAATTTTATTTGCTGCTTCGGTAAACTATATAAGAGACTTAGAGGAGTTTGAATTTCTTGGAGCAACATTACAACTATCATAACACATGCATTTGTAACAAAAACAATTGTTTTCAAGTCATTTTCAAGATTTTGCAATCATATAGTGATATGAAGGCAAAAAAATGAAGTTACCGTGAAGAAAAATTATATCGGGACCATGATTTGGTACAAAAAGGAAAAGGACATGAGGACCACAAAAAAAAATTGATCTAGACCACAATTTGGTACCTTGATATCGGTGCTTTTCAACCCCTACAAATCACAACTAACTGGTTATAAACACCAAAATGATAAATTCAAAGTAACAAATAATTAACAAAAGGAGCACTCCACAGATAATACAAAGTGATTCAATAATAATAAATAAATAGATAATGAGAGAGTGAAGTAGCACTGACACTCCACTTACAGATCATAGTGATAAAAAAAAAAGAAAAAAAAAATTTTGAATTCAATGCGATAAAGAGCTAAAGTCAGTTTTCGGAACATGTAACATTCCATTTCAAGAGACCATGACATATTGGGGGGGGGGGGGGAATCAAGTTTAGGTCTTAAATAAAATCTTCCAAGATCCCATAAAACAATATACATTGAATCTCACAGTAGGAACAAATTCATATTTGAGGATAGGCAACTAAAATCAAAAGATAATTTATCGTATGGAGGAATTTCGTGCTCAAGGCTAAAATCCTTATTTGAATCCTCAAGTGGTAACTCGTTTAAACCCTCAATTGCAGCAATCGAAGGTTGTTGAAAACCAATCTCAAACCTTTTTCGTTATGTATTGTTATGTTAGATTTGTGTATTGTTAGGTTAGGTTAACTTTGTTGGTGAAATTAGGGATGCTAAAAAGGGATTTGAGGAAATGGGTCCCCAATTGGGTTATCTGCAAGTTTGATTTGAGAATGATAACTAACGGGTTGAATAGTTTTATACGGATGAGTTTTAGTTATTTTTGGGTGGGAATATATTTTGAATAACGATTTTACCCTTGAACAATAATCACATGCCTCTCACATGAGATTAAACTGGTCTGATTCAACCGTTTGGTATGATTATGAGATAGAAATAAAGACACGTAAATTTAATATATATATATATATATATATAAATAGATGAAAACATAAATAAGTTTATTGATATTATATATTTAATGTAAACTTTTCACTATTTTTCCTTTATAAAGAGATATTTTTATATATAATATTAATGCTCATTTATTCAAATGAGTATACAAGTAAATATTTCTCTTCCACTTTTCAATATTAACACAAAAATAATTTCTCATTTATTTCTTTTCTACTAATATCAAATAAAATTAAAATAAATATAAAAAAAAGTGATATGGCCTACCAAATAAATATTTTCATCAATAAAGCAAATTGAGTCATTTCTCTTTCCTTTGTCCTTTGCCCTTCTCATACCTAACTCAACCTTGAGGATCTCTGTCCATTTGTCAAAACTACCATGACTAGCAAAAGTAATAAGGAAAATAAATTAATGATTTTATTAAAGTTAAATATATTTTTTAATTTTTTATACATGTAATTCATATTAAAAGAAATATCATGTAAACTAATAAGCAGAATAAATTAATGACTTTATCGAAGTTAAATATATTTTTTAATTTTTTATATGACATTTAATTTCTATTAAAAGAAATATCATGTAACATATCATTTTTATTAAGTACTTTCAGCTATAATACTTCACTTTTTTAAATTGATTCTACAAAGCATATATATTCATTAAGAATTTATTTATTTATCAAAATATAAATAACATTTTATAGCCCAAGAATTTATTTAATTTCCTTTTAAATTCGTGGCAAAAAATTTTTAAGATTTTTTTTCCAAGTCTATCCTTATCTGCATTTCTCATGTAAAAGGAAAAAAAATTCAGTTATTTGAGTCTCGAAAGAAGTCAAATTTTTGTGCCAAGCTTCCTCGGGAATCCACCCACCGCTCCTTCTCTTTATCAAATTCTCTTCAAGTCTACAGAGAGGTCTTGCGTGTTATTGTGGCTGACGATTGGGAAATAATGGCACGGATTCAGCTGATTATTGTGGCTCTTATTTCTTCTTTGTGTGTTCTTTTACCTTTCACTTCAGCCAGATCTGCTGAATTTAAGTATTGCGGTGATTTTTTTCGCTGTTCTTGCATTTTTTTAAAAGTTTTTTGTTGGGGTTTAGAATCAGAAATTAAAAAGATTCAATTTTGATCCGATTTGAGTTATGTCGTTACCAAGGTTCTTTAACTTTTGATGGATTGGTTTAAATTTCAAATCTTTTGTATGATTGCCACGGGGGTTTAATTTTGGTAAAATTATAACCCCTTCTATTATTTAATAACTAGCCTCTTTTTCTGTTTATCCTGTGTTTATTGCAGATAAGAATCCCAGTGTTAAGGTCAGTGGTGTTGAAATAACTCCTTATCCTGTGAAGGCGGGCGCTCCAGCTACGTTCAGCATTGCAGCCTCTACTGGTTTAGGCTTTTTTCTTTCTTGCACTTTACATTTCTTCTTAATTTAATTTTTTTCCTCAAATCTTATTTCTTTCTTACCCTTCTTTTTTTCCCCCCTCTTTTTTCCTTAACTTTAATTCTGATGTTGCTAGCTGTATGTTGTAGTTGACCACTGCATCTTTCTATTTGTTGCATGTAATAAGCAGCTAGAAAAGCAATTAGGCTAATTTATGTTGCTTGATCTGTGGCACTGTGGTATCGTTCCATTGTTTTGGGATGTAAAGAAAGAAGATTTGTCATAAAAGATATTAGGGATTTGAGTTAGGAGCTATGATTCTTGTTTTCATATCTCTTGTATTTTGTCTATCTCTGGGTTTGTTCAATCCCTCTAAAATTGTGGAAGTGCAATACCTCCTTAATTCCTAATTGGGAATGTGCAACATGAACTACTGAATAATTTCTCTTTTATTTTCAAGTTAAGTCTCTTTATTATAAAACATTAAGAATGTCTCTAGGGCTGCATTATGATTGGGTGTCGATGTTGCTCTTCCTTCAGTGAACTTACTGTCTTTGACATTCATTTAGTCTGCCAATTGATTTGCTATGCACATTGGCCTCTTTTTAAATGTGGTTTAGGATTGAATGATAATAGCTGGACACTAGATGATGCAAGGAAAAAAATTCTCAGTTCATCCTTATCTAGAGCGCTGGCTGCTGATTTTTTTGTATAAGTGATATGTTCTGATACAGTTTCCTTGTCCTCAAAATCTTTTCATGAAAAACAAAAGCAATGCTGCAACACATGTAAGTGTAGTAGTATGCAGGTGACTCCCAATGTGTTTGTTTTATGGTCCATATAGTGGAATATCCAATATAACAAGTTTGGTCTGAATTGAGTAAAATCAGCATACCTTGTTGGAAAATTTGAACTTTCCACAATTTATTTCTGCCAATGTTGGTTATATGCAGCCAAGGCTGCAGGCATTGAAATACAGTTGGTGTATCTGCAGCATCCATTTTGGTAAGGGTAAGGTTTGAAATCTGTAAACCGTCAATTTCTCTAATAGATCTTGTGCACAGGTATTGTTTTTATTGGATTGAGCATTATGTAATGTCAGATTGGAGACAATTTTGCATATTGCTCACACTGGTCCAATGTTTAGAATAGTTTTCATGCCTAATCAAGCTAGGAAAAATAAGATTAAAAAAGCCCTTTATTTTTAAATTTCATCCTTTGACCCAAACCTTAGTCATGTAGTCATGAGATTTCATGTTGCATTGTTTCCTTTCTGTTAGTTGTGAACATCTTCTAAATTAATATAGATTTACTCCTGAACACATGCATGTATTTGCTGCTTGATTTGTTCAATCTCTTTTTCCTCCTACATGGAGGGTTTGAGTGTTTGCATGGGTACCTTCCAATTCCTTTTCTTGATTAGGTGCAGATTTCAAGTTGGAGTAATTGAACCAATAATAAATATGAATGAGGAGGAAAACATTCCTAATTTTCCTATGTAGTGGTAGACATGTGGGTGAGTATGTGACCCTACCATACCCTTGACTTTTGGTGCAGATAAACCCATCTCAGAAGGGAAACTAGTGATTGATGTTTACTTTCTTGGACTTTACGTCCATTCTGAGACACATGATATTTGTTCGGAGACAAAATGCCCGATCTCTCCTGGGGACTTCGAAATTGCGCACTCCCAGTCCTTACCTGGTTATTCTCCCCCTGTAAGTCATCTTTCTAATTCTGTCTTTTTTCTTTTTCTGTATAATTACTTATGCTTGCTACTCCATCCGTCAGAAATTGAATGTCTCATTTTGACTTACTACATTTTAATAAAAAGTTTGACTTAATTCATTAAGACGTTGCATCAACAGTTTTCTAAATAATTTTTTTACTAATTTAGGATATAAGGCATTCAATTTTAGATGGAGGAAGTACTTAACATTATTTCCACAATTAAATGTCTTAAAGCTAAATTCAGCCCTTATACCATACTTTTTGAAATTGACTTTGTGCTATATACCTGATTTCTCTAGTCTTTCCATCTTCCCAGACCTTCCAGATATGGAAGTCCAAGACTTTTGCAGGATTAGTTTGTTCAAATTCAAATTCTTATTTTAGATGTTCGGTTTCATCCTTTTTCTGTGGAAATAACTTTTGCTATGTATCTGTTCTTGGTACTCTTGCTATCTTCCCCAGTGTTATAAATATGGTTTCTATGGATTGGGTAGGGTTTTATTTTGCTCAATCTCTGTTCTAGTTTTAGATTTCATGTTCAAGATTACCTGTGTTATTATTTGGACGACTCATCATTGCATTGTAGTGCTTCCTTCCATGAAGGTTCTGTCTGGATTCTTGAATCGTTTGCAATTATTGTGGCAAACTAAGCATTTATTTTCTCTTTTTATTTTACATCAGTCTGTTAATGTTCTGTAGTGTCTGAGGATTTGTTCAACATATGCAGGGTAACTATGAACTCAAACTGAGCATGAAAGATGATAAGAAGCAGTTAACTTGCATTAGCTTTAAATTAAGCATTTCGTGGTGGCTTGCTGACGCTGTGGCTGAGAGTTAATTCATGGAAGACCACAAATATTTCACCAGTGTTTGAAATGATGTGTATAGATCTCCCTGTTTACTAGATACTATAATACTCTTGTTTCTTGTTATTCCTGTTCATAAGACTTTTAACTATTTCACTGATATGTGTGGATGAAATTTCTGATTTCGACTTATAAGTTTACTGATCTCTAGTCTACTTGTTTACTTTTGTGTTTCAAAATTGTTTTCGGAGGAATATTACTTGAATGTTGGTTGTGAAGGGTATTTCTGGGATTTTTAAAAACTAAGCTAGAGGAGGGTCTTCCATAGTTGTATAAGATGCATTTTCTCATAAAGCTTTTTCAAGCTAACTTCAGAGGCAATAGAAACGTGCAAACTGGGATCATTTTGAGCTTTGCCAGGCTTATTCCTAAAATTATCCTTAAATACTGGCAGTGGGGAAATGGTACGGAAAAAAGAAGCAAGAATGAGCAAGGTGCTCTTTGGTTTTAAGTATTGTTTAAAGGTGTCATTTGTCCAATCATAAACTATATTGTTTGTTTAGCAGTGGTGATGGACCGGGAAAAAGAAGCCACTTAAGTTTTGGTAAAAGAAGTTAGTACTTGAGGGATGTGATCATGGTGCTTGCTAATAGACACGCAAAAGTTTCTCTCTCAAAAAGAGTTTGGTAAGACGTCCATTGTCTCTTGTTAATGGATTTAACTTACTTGACTTAGAGTAACAAGATAGAAAGATCCTGTGGAATATTTGGTATGATAAGGTCAGAATTAAAAATTAGCAAACAAAAATTGGTGGTTAAGAAGATTCTTAAACCAGGAGGATCGGTGTGGAGGGCTGGGGGAGGGGGGGGCTGGGTGAGGTCGCTTTACTGGCAGACTGAGACACGAGTGGTGTCTGCCCTGTGGAGAAAAGCTACAGCCACTATGGTTTGCTTTACATCTAGAAAAGCCTAATTCATGGATAGATAGACAAACAAAGGAAGAGCTTTTCCCAACCCTTGTGAATGAATTATGAAAAGGTGGCACACCTTGTCTACCTTCGGGACCTACTCTTCAGCTGACCAAAACCATATACATTTCCCTTCGGCAATCTTCAGTAATATCTTCATAATTGTGAGACTAATTCAAAACGGTAAAATTACTCATATGTGAACCCTATAAGTATTTCTACTCATTAAAATTGATAGTTTGAGTAATGCATGAAGTTTAAGTGGTTCTTGATTTATAAAGCGGTAGAATTGATGGTAGCTTGATGAGTCATTTGGAGAATGGAAGTATATCTAGGGCGTGTCCTTGCACACCCTATTTCTTTAATGAGGCATGATTTAGAACTTTCAAAAGGCGAAACATGGCCCTTGGAGACTTTCCACGCACTATAACAGAACTCCAAGAAAGAAATCTCGCCATCAATCTTCACCATTTGTTTTGAAAGGTCACTCTCAGTCTAGGCCAAGCCTTTCTCTTTTGATGGTTGATGCTTTTGTTTTGTAAGGTGTCCCCCAAGCATCCAAACCAAGGTGAAAACAGAGACCGTAGATGAAGATAGAGATGAAAAGCATCAGAGGAAGAATAATTAGGAATCTCAAATCCATTTCAACATTAACAACCTCTCTGAATCCAAGTTTTGTGTTTCAGCACTTTCAGATTTCAACGAACCCTAAAGAATGTGATCAGAATCATGCCACTTTACTCTATCAGCAAGTAGATTCCTGCCCTGATTCCCCGGTCCCAGAAATCTTTGAGGATGTTCAAGAAGGAGATGATCTTGTGCCAGATGATTTCAGCCATGGGAATGAGAAAACAGAGTCTAAAAGTCGCGTAAAGTGTGAGGACGACAAATTGGCTGCTCCCGATCATAATCAAGACAAGGCGAAAACGTTGAGAGACAACATCTGTAGCCTTTCATTCCCTGACAAGGTACAACTATTTCAAGAATCCCAAAATCATCGAACTCAGCTAGACTCCAAGAGCGAAAAGGTCGAGAAGTTTCCCGATTCCACTGCCCGGGAAGAATGCACAGTAAAGGAGAGTGAAGATTTTGCATTATTGAGAAATTTTGAAGAAAAATGTCCACCTGGAGGAAATGAATCAGTTGTTTTCTACACAACGAGCTTCAGGGGAATAAGGAAAACTTTTGAGGACTGCAGTGCAATTCGGTTTCTATTGGAAAGCTTTCGGGTAGTATTCGACGAGAGAGATATTTCAATGCATTTGGAATACCGGGAGGAGCTCTGGGCGGTTCTGGGCCGGAAAGTGGTCCCTCCAAGGCTTTTTATTCGGGGAAGACACATCGGAGGAGCAGATGAAGTGGTGGGATTACACGAACAAGGACTTCTGTTGAAGCTCTTGCAGGGGATTCCACTGACTCCGTCAACTCGGCCTTGCAGTGGTTGTTCGGGAGTTCGTTTTCTGTTATGTCTCAAATGCAATGGCAGTCGAAAGATTACTCCGGAAGGGCATGGCTGTGAACTAGCTTCGTTTAGGTGCTTGGATTGTAATGAAAATGGATTAGTGAAGTGCCCAGTTTGCAGCTGAAACTGAGAAAAACAATGTTCCTTTCTTCTTGATTTCTTGATCTTGATCGTGAATCTTGTACAATATGAACTAAATTTAGTGCAGAAATAGTGTTTAATGCTATGGTTTCACTTTGCTATTCAAAACCCAATTTCAACCTTGATCGGTTCTTGATTAAGCTTTCACGGGAAATGTTGGGTCAAGGAGCTCGATTGAGATCCAACATGTGCGAGGAGACAACAGTTTCTTTTCTTCCATGACTTTCTACTGCAAATTTTTAGATTCAATATTTGAGTTTGAGAGTATCCTAAAATGTGAGTATCGGTTCTCAAAAATACTTGACATTTTCTTTATGAATTTGTTATGATGTTATGAAATCAAGAAGTATGTGAGAGATTGCTATTAGTTTGTTTCGGAGAGAGAGAGCCAACCCCTCAGTGTGGAAATCTTCTTGATCATAGAGTCAACTCTTACTTGTTTTTTCATGACAACTACATTCTTCATCTATTAACACTTAAAATATAAGTAATAATTAGAGATTTTTTATTTTTATAGTATAAGTTCAGAAAAAGATATTATCTTATCATAAAATTTATTGTATAAATTTATTTGAATATGCATCAACAACAATGCATTTTACTCATTCTTTATTAATTAATCTATTCTAAAATTATCAATTTTTCATAAAACTTTGTGACATGTTATATTAATAAAAATTTTAATATAAAATATTTAATTATGATTGATATAACAAATAATAACATAAATGTATAATAACATTCAAAAGATTCTAAACGTATGTTGGGCCCTAATATGGATAAAGCTGAGTCGAGGCATACATTTACCATATTTGCATCTTCTTGTGATATGACTTTACACCAAACGTATCACCTACATGTCCAACATTTACTTTCTTGACGAAGGGCATGATTCAAGGAAAGGATTCAGATAGAAGATATAAAAGGAGTTATTAAGTTATAAATCAGCAAAATAACCTCTTCATGTGAGGAACAGTATTTTAGACTTAGGCCCATTTCATGACCTATAAAATTAATGTTTTTAAGTATTTTTTTCATAAAAGTGATTTTCTGTTTCAAATCTAAATCCTGCTTGGATGAAAAGGTATTTTTTTGAATTTTTGTTTTAAATGTTTTCAAGATTTAATAGAATAATTATATTTTAAAATTATAATGTTTTAATCACTAACATTTAGTATTTAAAAAGGAAAAGGAAGAAATGTAGCGAAATAAGGGAGAATCAAAGGAGGTTAAGAAATAAGCTAGTTTTTTTGGCTTAAAGTTTTAAGTAGTTTCTTGACCCATTTTTTAACTTATGTTTTTTGTTTTTTTATGGAAGATCAGTACCTTTGATTCCCTACTTTTTTATTTTTACAAGTCTGCAAAACTTTTTTTTAGTTTTTTTTTATCTTTTATAAATTTTTTTGTGACTTTGGTTCAAATCAATTTATTTTAGTATTTTTGTTATTTACCATTTTTTTTTTAACAGCATTGCTCCAAATGAAAAAAAAACATCTTTTGGGGGAGTTTTTTGAACAGTCAAGAAATGGTATTTTAGAAATTTCATAATATAAACTATTATTTTTTGTCCACTATTTTTTTTTTTTTAATCTTTTTGGATCCACCACTTTTTTACACAATATTATTTGAACCTTGGCCCTAATATTTAAGGTAAAGGACTTCAAGTAACTCAACTAGTAATAATTTTTGTTTTATTTTCACATCTAATCTTATATATTGTCTTTAATAAAATTCTTTTCAAATATTAAATATAATCTCACAATAAATCATGCACATATTAATTTTACATATTTATATTTTACAAACAACTTTTATGTGTATATATTCAAAATTATATTAATTATAATAATGTGGAAGATTAATATCTTTATTCTATAGTAATTATTTTATTATAATAATTATTTCCTCTTTCTTTTATGTTATAAAAATTTTCATTCATTTTACCTTTTTTTTTAGTGCATAATGTATTTTATTTTATTTCTAATCTTAATGCCTTTACTAATTTTTCATATTATTATAACTAAAACTTTTAGCTTAATTAAATAAAATAATTAAGATATAAAGTTCATGTATGGAAAAAAATTCTTTAAAAATTATAGATATGACAAAAAACCGTTTGTAAAATACAAATATATAAAATTAATATGTGAATGGTTTATTGTGAGATTATATTTAATATTTGAGAAGAATTTTATTAAAAACAATATATACAATTAGATGTGAAAGTAAAACAAAAATTATTGATGGTTGAGTTGGTTAAACCCCTTTACCTTAAATATAAGGGTTAAGGTTCATATACTGTTGGGAGCAAAACTTACATATTTTCTTTTCATTTAGATCAATTCTGTAAAAAAATAAAAAGTTGGGGAACAAAAAAATTAAAATAAATCAATATGAACCAAAGTCACAAAAAAACTAAAAAGGTAAGGAACCAAAAGTACCAAACTTTCTAAAAAAAAAAAGTTCACACATACATTTTTTATTTTTACTTAAGTGCTTTTCTAAGAAAATAAGTGCTTAATTTTTAAGAATGCCTAAACAAACATGCCCTTAGATTAATTTAACCTTTTTCCTAAAGTATGTATGTAGTTATGAATTAAACAAAAACAAGGAAAATAGTTCATTTATCCTAACAAACAAATTAACATAACTGCAATTATTTTCATTTATTTTCGTTAGGAGAAGTTAGGAGCACTCAATACCGAACTAAATTAACTCAAATCAATTACAATTGGTTCTATATATTAGTACTTTTTGTTGTTCAATTCAGTCACCTATTTAAAAAGGAAAAGAAAACAATTATAATCCAACCAAATAGTGGGAAAAAATGTAAAATAAAAAATTTAATTATATTATATTACATATGAAATAATATAAATAGAAACAAATATTTAACCAAGTTATTAGTCAAATAAGATCTCCTTAATATAAAAAAATAATATATTTGATATATATATATATATATATATTATATCAAGGTGAAAGAGATGAAGAGAAAACTTTAAAGCTGAGAATGCCTGAGAGAGAATAATGAATTGTTTGCCAATGTAAGTGATAAAGCTTCTTTTTATACCTAATCTTGTGCATGTGAGAATCCGGGGGAAATGCTTGGTCCCGTCATGCGGACTAGTACGACCACTGTTATTTTGAGAAAGCTAATGATTTTCTCTGATAAATCAGATGATTGTTATAATCTTGAATTTTTATCTCGTATGTTCTTGTATTTAATATTAAAGAAGCCATTGCATCTTAACACCTGTCACGTTAAAAGAAAGATCGCGACTAAGGCTAATTCATCTCTTTGGTTGCCAACTTCCTTCGCGACTCCTGACTTGTATACTTTGGTCCCTAAACTTTGGGATTTTCGCCATTTGGCTTGATGAACTTGCATGACTAGCTTGAGAGATCATTTTCCTGGCTTGCTTAAAATTGAGCTAATTGGTGGGCTAGCACAATAATTCCCTGTCGTTTACATTGAATAAGAGTCCAACCATCCTCAACACCTTATTTGGCCAAGTATGAAATAAATATATGTTCATCTACAAAAAAATAAATAAATAAATAAAGATAAAAAATAACTGACCATATAAACTAATTAAATCAATTATAAATTATTTGATAGGGTATACTTACACACTAAACCAATATCGGCTTAACAAAGTCATCCAAATAAAGAACCTCAAAAAATAAATAAATTCAAATTCAATATTAAACTTTTTATGTGAAAATAATGGTTAAATTTATTTTTACCCCCTTATAGCTCCATAATTTGTTTATTATGTATATTTATTAAAAATTTTAATTTTATTGAGATAACCTTAGTACAACCTGAAGGTTTAAGAGATCAGATCAGAAGTATACAGATAAGATTTTGCTTTATCAAAAAAAACTACTAAATGTACACGTGGAAGGCTGCTTTATACTACGTTATAGAAGAAAAGTGAAATGTCCACATCAGATTTTTACACCAGAAAAACACACTCCTTCGTCAAGTTCAGAACATCCCCTGTTCCATTTACAGCCCACGAACGCACGCCATGCAGACCCAGAACATGGACTATTCTGCTCTGCTTCTTGGGATTCAGTTCTCTATGCATATATCTATATAAATATATATATATATATATATATATAATCAGTTACCCCAGATCCATTATTGTTCAGGAGCTAAATCAATTAGAATCCATTTATAATGGCCACTCTTAAATTGAACCGCAAACTCACCATCTTCTTCCTTCTCATCTCCACAAAACAAGTACTTTCATTGGTGGATCCAAAATGTGAGGCAAAATATGAAAATTCTTGCAACGAAAAAAATAAAGTCCTGCCTCTGAAGATCATAGCCATTGTTTCCATACTAGTCACGAGTATGATAGGAGTGTCACTTCCCCTGGTTACTCGTTCGATTCAAGCTCTGAGCCCGGAGAGAAGCCTATTTGTGATCATCAAGGCATTTGCATCTGGGATCATTCTTGGCACCGGGTTTATGCATGTTTTGCCCGATTCGTTCGATACGTTGAGATCCAGCTGCTTGACGGATACTCCGTGGCATAAATTTCCATTTTCGGGTTTCGTAGCCATGATTTCTGCCATTTTCACATTGATGATTGATTCGATGGTAACGAGTCTTAATAACAAGAAAAATTGTGCTTCTTCTAAGTCTCAAGGGGATGAGGAGATGGCAGAGATAATTAACCATGAAATTGACCGGACAACCCTCCTGCGTTACAGAGTAATTACCACGGTTAGAATGGTTACATTTTTCTTCCTTTTTTAAGCTTTTGCACGAGGATAAACTATGCATTGATTTAGTCATCAAAATATCTTAAAAGAAGAACCTTATGTAACAATGCTGAGAAGCTCACCTGCAATGTGATTTTTTTGTTTCATCTACCAGGTTTTAGAAGCAGGGATTATTGTACACTCAGTTGTGATTGGACTTTCTCTAGGAGCCTCAAATAATACCTGCACAATAAAGGGACTCGTGGCAGCACTTTGCTTCCATCAAATGTTTGAAGGGATGGGGCTTGGTGGTTGCATTCTTCAGGTAATCATCAACAGTGCATTTACATGAAAGCTAATTCTTTCTTTCTGTATTTGAAAGACTTATCGTCAAATTAAATGAAACCATTTGAAAGACATTGAAGTTTGAGCGGGAAAGTGATTTTATTTCATAATTGTTTGATTTTTTTATCAGGCAAAGTACAAGCTTGTGAAGAAGGTATTCATGGCATTCTTTTTTTCTGTAACGACTCCATTGGGAATTGCAGTAGGAATGGCAGTGTCAAGCACATACAGAGAAAACAGTCCTAGTGCATTAATCACTGTGGGTCTTCTCAACGCATCCTCGGCAGGGCTTCTCATTTACATGGCTTTGGTGGATCTTCTTGCATCAGAATTTATGGGGCCAAAATTGCAAGCCAGTTTAAAGCTGCAGATCAAGTGTTATATAGCTACTCTTTTGGGTGCTGGAGGGATGTCTCTCATGGCCAAATGGGCATAATAGTCCAAATATCAGAAGTGATACTGGATTTGTCGTTTAAATATTAGGACTAATAAATATATGTGAATTTTTATAATACCAAAAAAAAAAAAAAAGAATATATATTACAAGAGTAGAGAGAGGAAAAAGGAGATATGGATGAAGATAAAAAGTTTCAATTTTTCATTCATTATTATATATCAGTGTTCAGGTTTTTATCGCAAATGTTATTTTACCATTTGAGTGAGGTCAATATTTTTGCATTGTAGTGTTTTTGTTCCAACTTAGATTTGCATTGAAATCTTCAAATCCTTTCAAAGAAATGAAGAAAGGGAACAAATTTGAAAAAGAAACTATATTTAAAAAATCTAATCTAATTCTCAAATTTGATTTTATTAAAAAGAACTTTCCAAAGAAAAGGATCAGAGATTGTATTAATCAAACACGAAAGGAGAATTACAAAGTAACAACAACTTTAATTCTATCTAAAATTCTTTCAGCCTGACTTTACTAAGATATGGTAGAAAATTTTTTGTACAATTATGCCAAAACTATAGTGAGCAAGATTCCAAGACAAAGTAATAAGAACTTTGGTCAAACAGTTTTTTTCTAACCAAAGGCACCATTCTTTGAAGGAAAAGGCATGATGCTTTTTGAAGTTTCAGGCCATCTACTTATGAATGCTGGGCTCCTTTTTCATGTCATGAAGAATCAAGAATGAATTTAGACTTTGACTCCAAACTGCAATTGCCAAAGCACGTATTCTGCTGTGAGTTCCGAATATTCTGTTAACAATTCCAACGTACATCTTCCACCATAAACCCATTCATGCCAATCAGGGCAACTTTATCAATCAAGGGAAGCATTCCCTACCAGCCCGAATCAACAAGGATGAATGGCGGCAGCAGCAGCATTACAATAATATATTTTTGACCTCTGTGGATGGGGGGGCCTCTAGTCTAGACAATTGTGGTTTCTTTAAAATGATGCAAAACCCAGAGACAATCCTTTCGAGCCCTTGATGACCAAAGTCCCACAAAGTCACCTTTACAGCTAACCACAGCACATGAATTTGCCATCAAGATGGACCTAAATAATCATCACCAGAACAGAAGAATTGCAAGTCAACAATTAAGATCCTATTCTGGCCCCCCTGCCAATCTGCCATCCACATGAACCATGAATATATAACAATGAACACTGAAAATAGAGAAAGCTAGAAAAACATTAGCAATTAGACATATTATTAGGGTTGTAAGAAAATTAAACTAGTGATATACAGATTACACCTTTCAGACAGTCTCAAGGTAAAAGGAAGATCACAAGCAGAACAAAAGACAGACACATCAAGAAACAGGAAAGTGACAAAGATCACTCTCATTCAAACCAATCCTAGTGATGACATAGGCACTCTTCAGCCAATTCACCTCAAAACCTACACCGGAAAAACCAACGAGAAAACAATTAAGTTAGAAGTAATATGCATCTCTATAAATTTACAATTTGTCACTGTGCAGCAATCTCAGTTAGGCAACTTCAACTACTTGAGGAATGGACGGGCCAACTTCTACCGTTGGAGCAAAGCACAGTGGTTGTTGTAAGTCAGTAAAGTGAAACTCAATTTGTAGCCGTTGATGAAGTGGGGTTGATTTGATTAGACCTTTCTTGATATCTGCCAGCAATTCCCTGATAGGTATGGCAGCCAGAAAATTTTTTATATATTCCTTGCATGATTCTTTACCTTGACAAACAACCACTTCTTCATCTTCACTCTTGATTGTGTCCTCACATCCCGTACTTGTAGAATATTCGTCAGAATACTCACTTGCGCTCACCTGCTGAGAATTCCAGTTATTTGGTTCTAGAGCTGCAGGAACATGCAGATCACCAACAGGTTTTTCTTCAGATGATTGAATTGTAGGTGCCAGCTTGTAGATGGCTGTATTCTTGTCGAATTTCAGTATGTAAGCCCGATTGCATCCTTCATAGAGTCTTTCTCCCAATGTGTCAATGATGTAGTAAGCATCAGCTTCAACCTTCAGAACAAAAAAATGATCATTCCAACTGATAATATAAACTTGAGGTTCACAATCACTTGGACAGTCAGATGCAATTTGGCTTATCTCATCCCATATACTGTCAAAGGACATGGCACCATGCAGAAAATCAAACCTTCCTTCATCCATTATTCCATCAGGATGAAAAAATCCAATAAATGACTTTCCAGGAACTACAGAAAGGGAGCGTATCTTAGCCTGAAGTACTGTGTCTAGATCAAAGTGTTTGTCCGGAAAACGCTCCCGGTAGGTCTCATTCTCACAAAGATTCCTCCATTCTAGAGAGCCTTCTCTGATTAAGCTGTCAAACTGTGATCTGATAGGCATGTGGTCATGGTTTCTTTGTAACCAATCAGCAATCACTGCAACAAGAGCTGTGCATGCACTCTCTCCAGCTGCTCTCTCACTCCGTTGGTCAATGGATGCAAAGAAGACTTGAGTCTGAAGTTTCAGGTGTCCATCCCGGCTCAATATTTCTCTCTGTTCCCAACTGCCAACAGAAAAGTTGTCATCTCCGAACTCAGATATTGATGATCTGTGTGCACTTGAGTCTTCATCTGTCTTCTGCCACTGCCAAAAGTAGTATTGAATTAAACTGAAATTCCTTTGCTAATAAAGGAGAAAATGATTTAAGAAAACGAGGTAAAAGAATCTGCCCCTTAGCTAATATTATATCCATCATAAGTGTTTAAAGTGCTTAAATAGAATACAAATAGTCCCTCAGGGCATCACCGAGACTTTAAAATAGGGAAATTTCAGTATCTTTCAACAAAAGCAGACACTTACTTCCCCCCCCCCCCCCCCAAACCAAGAAAAAAAAAAGCCAACAGAAAAGGTACAAAACTAGTCAGCACAGTTCTTTCTAAACCAATTATGAAGGCATAGTTAACTTGAAAATCACAGGAAACTCAATATGGTTAACAAACCACAGAGGACATAACACAAATTAAGTTTCAGATTCAATAAATTAATAGAAACATGAATATAATGGACTTCCCCAAGGAACAAGGCACCAAAAAAACAGAGGTTACAAGCTTTCTTACCCAGGAAGAAAGAGATTCATCTGAACTGAGCTGCCGGCGGTCATAGTCAATGTCATCCCCACCTTCTTCCCCATAAGCTTTCTTTAGCAATGGCTCCCCCTTTGCTTTTGGAGATCTAAAGCTTAACTTTCTCTTCCTCCATGGCAAAATCCTACGCTTAGTATTTTGGGTCATAGATTGGTCAGGAAAAACAGTAGCAGGATCCTCCATGCTTGAGCAGCCTACATCTGATTTGCGGTTACTGTAGTATATCCAATCCTCATCCTGACCGCTGATCCTCGAATTTGAGAAAAATGACCCTCCTGCAAAGTTAGCATAGGCTAATGGACCATAACTAAAAGACTTTCTAACTGTAGGGTCCTCTTTTCCTTCTTCTGATTCTCCTTCATCAAAATCATCAGCTGATTCAGAGTCAAATGGGTAAGCATATTCACCCTCCTCACTCTTGGCAGAGCATCTTCCTTCACTGCCTTCTTCTTCACGGCAAGCCTTTTTAGCTCTACGTGTTGACACGTATTCTGTGAAGATCTTGACTTTTCTCAGACTGGCTTTGAGTGCAGATAGTTCATCCTTCTCAAGCGATGGAGCATTTTCAGATTGCAGGGCTGGTGCAACAAGAGACGTTGACCTCTGTACTGGTTCTGTTAGATCTTGTTCAGCACTTAATTCCAACAAACTTAGGGATAACTGCACCAAATAAATGGTAATGATCACATACCACGAAGCAAAGAAAGTGATGGCAAAAGAAACATACTACAATGCAGCTTTTCATCTTTCTTTTCAACTAAACAAGGGATCTTTAATTTTTTGTAAATTTATGCTATAAACAACACATACATGGAGAGAAAGATGATGCTCAGTTGCACAGCTGGAAACAGCCACAGGAATTTGAACTTCAAACTCATCCTCTTCAGTCCTGGCAGCAAATTCAGCAAGGCTCAAGACTGCTGTACCAAGCATAGATACCTTGTTCTTTGCTCCCTGATGCACAACCTGGAAGAACACCAACTAAAGATGAATTCTCCAAAGATAATTCCTTAGAATTGTTAATCCAACATCTAAAACAAAAAAATAACTGAACTAGAAAATCGATCTTATGCTTGTAAATAATAAAAAAGAAGAAAAGATTAATCACAAGATGTTCTTGAATCCAGACTGCCCTGGCCAAATTGACAGCATACACCACATCACAAGCATTTAGGAAGCAACAAAAGAATACAATCAATCAATATCCCATGCAATTTTGAATTTTGATGCAATAATGATAACAATTTGTGGTAAGCATTTAAAACAAACATCAAGCCGCACAAATAAAGCCAACAGAAATCATGGAAAATGTTCAGATTATGCCGTTAAAAGACAACCGAAAAGATAAAATAAGATCACGACACAAAAATTTGGGAATCAATTAATAAATACTAACAAATATAAAGTCAACTTTATGAGCAGTATCTACCAAAACAGGTTGACTGATAAAACCTGGTGTAATGGGGCGACAGATACATTAACAAACCACAGCACTTATTCCATTGCACACCTTTCACTCCTTTCACTGGATATTTGAGGTACTGTAAATAACACAAACATCCCTAATTATCCCTTCTTTTTTTTTTTGGCACTCCGAGCACCATATACAGACCATTGAAATAGACACTAATGATCATGTTTCTTCGACAAAATTCATTCTACAAGGGGTAAAAAAAAGGAGTCAAAGCATTATTGGAATGCAAGATTAAGTGAGGTCAAGAATATATTTACAAGTATCAAAGAAGACATTTGCGGAGGAAAAGAGTGGAAGAGTCAGATTAGAATGTAATCCATAGACTATCCTTTTTATATTTGATAACCTAGAAATCAACAAGACTCTACCCCTCGGTAAAACAGTTAAAGAAGAAGAAGGAAAAAAATCGAATTCAGATTGACATCAGCTGCATATTTAATTTTCCAGAAAATGAGAACACAGAGGGACAAATGTATTCAACCATGAATTAAACCACCCCCTTGAAAACCCTGTTCCCGGATCCAACTAACCAGATAATTTAAGTTTCAACGATGAATTGAAGAAATCCAACAAAATAAAAGATAGACCATCAACAAAAAAAAAGGGGGGGGAATTAAATAAATCATTCAACAAAAGATTAAAAGAAAAAATGAAATAAAAATGAAAAACAATGGAAAAAGAAAAGACTAAGAGATAACTCACGTTGGACAATACAGACAAGGAAATCTCAAAAGGATGAAACACATTGTCCTTGCAGCAATTAAGACTACAAATGTTCTGAAACTCCTCGTCCCACTCAACAAAAACGATCGCGTTTCCATCCGAAGCCGCATCCTCTTGGATTTTAAGACTCTCCTCTCTGGTACAATTTTTCCTCACACTGGTTCTTCTGAAAGTACTGAGTGCCATTTTGGTTCCCTTCCACCTGATCTCCACCGTTAATCCCGGAAAAACCCCACCTTCTTTATCTGCACCCCCGAGCAGCCAATCATTGTTACCCATCAACACCACCAAACCCTCTAGCCTCTTCACTTTTAGCTTCACCTCGTATTTCCTCGTCTGCGGTGGCGGCCGCCGCCACCTAATCATATTCACAACCATTCTCTGAGTGCCGTATCAATTTGGGGAAAAAACAAGAAAACAAAACACCGAAGGAGTGATCTTTTTTTAAATGTATGTGGGAGCGAAAGATCTTAAGGGACTACATCAGATTTTATAACGAATGGGCTTTGATTACAGAGAGGAAAACAAGAAAAGAAGACTAGAGAAAGGATATGCAATTCAATGAATCCTTTTTCAAGAATTTCTTAAGAAGGGGAAAAAAAAACACAAAAAGAAAAGTGTGTGAAGTGTGTGTGGGTCTGTAATGTAATTGGGAAGAGGGAAGAGAGAAGATGCCGTTAAGTATTTCTTTCTTATGAGAAACAAAGGCTAGAGAGAGAAAGAAAAGAAAGGAGTGACCTTATATAGGAGAAAGACTAAAAGAGAGAGAGGGGCAATGGTGGTGTGAACTGGCGGAAGGTGTTTTCAATGCTTTACCTAGACTAAGGAAGCAAGCTAAGTTTGGCGTTCTGTACTGTGGGGAGTCCTCATGAGCTGTGACTTTGTGTCCTTTATGGGGGATCGTGGGCCACCGCTCGCCTCGTCTTCATTATAATAGTCCACGCTTTCAAAATATAAATTTTTTTATTTTTTAATTAGAAAAAATGTATTGTTTAATAATATAGGACAATTTTTACTTCTACTTTTCTTTTCTGGTAATTAGATATGTATAGAGTCCAATTAATTGTCTATACTAATGGGGTTTTGTTGCATAAATGGGAAGTGCTCGAAACAAGGTAACGGTAAATGTTTATTTGATATTTTCAATCCAAAATTAAATGTATATTCGGGATTGAATATTCATTATTTTAAAAATATATGTATAGTTTGGATTTACAATTATGTTAACAAACTCATTAATTGAATTTAATGAATACTAAGGTGTTATTTTCATATTAATTAAAGGTTTTTTTTTTGAATTAGTAAAAAATAAACAACTAAAGTTGGTTTGAATTATAATTAATAGTTACCATGAAGCAAGTGATAGGTTTTAATAGATTTATTTATAAATCCATACTCAAATTTCTTCTAGTCTTCGTCTGTTAGTGAAGTGTCATCAAATAATAAGAATAAATATACATTTATATTAATAAACTAAAAGGAAAATGTATTAAAACTTAAAATAATTTTTTTGCTTTTGTAAAATATATAATAAATTTATATAAATAATTTTGACATTAAATTTTCATTATTATAAATAAAGTTACAAATCCAAACCACTTAACCATATCCTTCTTTAGTGTATCATTGGAAGCTTGAATAAGAATGTCAATAGGTTAGATACGAGGTGCCATTTGCTAAATCCATAATTCAATCATCGAAAATAAATTTCAACCCTAATACCAACCACAACAATTTAACATTCAAAAAATCAATCTCTTAATAATAATAAAAGAAGTAGCTTTAATTTACCACTAATATTGGGAAGACCGGAGAAGTTTACTAAAATTGGGGCTTAAAAATTAGGATTCGTAGAAGAGAAAAAATAGAAATTACTAAATTGGAGAAAGAATAAATGAAAGAATATAAGTAATATGTCATATATAAAATATATAATATGAATAAATAAAAAAGGTTATACTAGTTGGATTTATGGCTTAAGGTTAGGCATGGGGTTAAGGTTACAAACTATACAATCTTTAATCCATTTCTAACCATGTCAAGTTCTACTTTTATAAATCTTAACCCCAACCCTTTTATTCAATACTAACCCTATCATTTAAGGATGACTTATCCTCGAGAATAGATTCAACACTAATATATTCTTAAGCTTGAATTCAAATTTTTTATAATAATTTGAATGACTGAAGTGCCATGAATTCAAATTCTAAAGACTTATACTAATTAATTCAGACACTCATTTAGACTATAACATGGCTATCAGTAAAAAAATACAAAAAAAAAATTTTAAAAAGGAGGTCACATAAAGCATACTAGATTAATTTGAAAAGGGCAACGAAAATTTCCACATGGGAATGACTTAAAGGACAAAATGGACATTGAAACTATTTGAAAGGATAAGTGAAAAAAAAAAAAATGGATCTCTTTGTTAATGTAAATAAAACAATAATTTACAAAATATAAATGTTTGGTAAGAAAGTCAACAGTACAAGCCTTGTAACTATTAAAGAAACCCTTAATATAAATATCCGAAACCCTTGTAACTATTAAAGAAACTACGATTTTTTTATGTCTCTTCTAAGTTACTCTTCTTGATTTTACATATTTCTACATATCAAGCGATGAAAATATATACTTAAATAAATTAACTAAAATAAATGAATTGTATAACAAGGTAAAAAGGGGAAAAAAATGAAAAAAATTAAGAAGTGAACAATGACTTTAAGGAAAATGATTATGTGACAAAAAAGGTATTTTTTCTTTAATGTACTTTATGTTCTCTTTAATCACTTTCTTTTTCAAAGGAAAGAAAAAAAAATACTATAGGTTGGATTTCATGCGACAACATAGTTAATAAAAGGTTAACCAAAATAGTGATCGCCAAATATGGTATTTTTTTTAATTTGTTCATTAAATTATAAAATCAATCAATTTAATAATTATTTATTATACTTTAAGATAATTTTAATTGCTTTTATAGTGATATGACATGATAGTAATCACAAACATAATCAATTTTCATTAATAATATGACATAATTTACTAAAAGATTTAATCTTTAGCTAAATTGGATATAAAATTTTTCTTCATATCATTTAAATCATGTGTTGATTAAAAATTGGATGAAAAAAGAAATGACCACATCAATCAATAAGCCTTTAGTGTAAAATAGAAGTAATGCTTTAATGTAGGAGTATTCAAAACCTACCAAAACCAATAGCTAATTAGTTATGAACGGTTTAAAAAATCAATATTATTGATGGTTGGGTTAGATTATTGGTTACAAAAAAAACATAATCAGTTATAATAGAACCAAACTGTTCAAATATAATAAATATAATATAATATACAATTATATTATATAAATAATATAAGTAAAAAAATCAATTATTAACCAATCGAACCACTATAATGTATTATAAATAGTATTATAATCTATATTATATATTAGTATTAGCATATATATTATATATAATAAATACATCACTGAACAAATTAAGAAAAAAAAATTTAATCGGTTATAATTAAATCAAAAGGCCAAATACTGTTTTACAGATTGTTTGGATTGAAAAGATTACATCTTAAAATTGGTAACTAATGGTTAGAAAATTTCCATAAACAATTAAGACAGCTCAATTAAAAAATTTAATCATAATTGAATCAAATCAAGCTGCTAACACCCTACTTCAATGCACATTTTTTTATTAGAAATATTTGTTATTAAAATAATTAATCCTTAAATTAAGGTAAAATAGTAAAATTAAACCAATGAGTTATCATAAAAAAATTAATATATTTATTTAAACATTCGATTTTCTGCAAAAAAAAAAAAAGAAGATATATTAATTTTTTTAAAAAAATAAAGAAGTATTATTATTACTGTATGTCGTGCATGAGAATGTGGCAAATGGAAATGCAAGCGTGCGCAGCTGCTTCTTTGGCGGTGGTAGTGGGGTGGTTGAGTCTTCATTGGACTGACCGAACGGTATCTCTCTCTTTCTTTGTCTGTGGATTTCATTTGTATGTGTCTGTCTCTCTCTTCTCTCTCTCTCTCTCGCGTTGGATTGGATTCACATCATTTTCTTTGGCCTTTCTTTCTATCTCATTCACGAGCCAAAAAGATACAAATTTTGTATATTTGTGTCTATAAATAACAAAATTTTCTTATTATTTAAAAGTTTGTGACTCCAGCGTCTTTAAATACTGCCTCTCTCCTATCTGAAAGATGTGATTTTAGAAAAAGAAAAATAAAATTCAAAATTTACTAATTGATTTTCTTGTCACTAAAGATCATCTACAGCATCCTATCTAGTATAAAATATGGCACATACTAGCTTCTACACAATATATTTTTACGTTACACTTTAATATATTAATAAAAAAACTTAATACGTGTCTTAAAAGATCTTGTACTGTTAAAACTTAGTTTATCTTTTTAAGGTTTAATTAATAAAATATATTTATAAAAATAATTAAAAGTATATTGTAAGATTTGAAACCTTTTCTACATCACCAATTATAAATTATAAGTAAAATAATAATAAATGTCTCCATAAAAACATAAAATATCTATAGCATTTAATTTATCTTTCTACTTTCAATATACCTTCATGAGTATTTATAGCATTTTTTTCATTTTTACCCTTTTGATTCTTTCTTACTCCAATTTTCTAGGTAGTTTGACTGGTTTTTTTTTTACTAAATCAACACATTATTTTTTCCTTTTTTATATGTGAAAAATGTTAAAACGACCTATATTGTAAATCGAAAAAAATATATTGTTGATGAGGAAAGATAAAGGACAATTTAGTCTACTTAGATTTAAAAATGGCTCTCGATCTTCTAATGTATCTTTTAAATCATTTTCTATATCACCAATAATAAATATACAAGTGTTTATTAGTAGGTAAATTTTATTTCTATAAAATAATATTTATTTTATTTAACGGTATAAAAGATGGAGTAGAATATACAGAAGACTTAAAAATGCCTAAAAAAGAATCGAGCTAAATCTTATCAATTTATAGTCACTGAATTTCTTCTTTGAAATAAAAAAAATGGGATAGTAGATCATCTCATGAATAATTATCTCCAAATAAGTTTATATAAACAATGGTATGCCTGCAGATAGGACTAAGTAACAAATCAAATGTTGACTTTTAGTAAGTCCCAAAAATTAAATTCCAAAGTCTGAATTATAGAAACAAGCGGCCCCATTTTGTTAGTAGTAGTTTTATTATTTAGGACTACACTCAACTTTTTTTTTTTTAATAACTTTATTATGGATAGAGTTAACGTAAATTTTGTTCATCTTGAATTATAATACTAACAATTATATCATAATTGGCTTTATTGCAAAATTTTATTAGAATTATAAAGTTCACATAAAGTAATATACTCTTTTAAATTAATGACTATCTTGTTATAAATTATATTTTTGATAAATTTATAGCTACTAGAGTGCACGTATGAACTGGATAGAGATACCGCTTGTAAAAAAAAAAAAATTTAATGATGAAATTATTTAAAACTATGGATCATATTAACGAAACTTTAAAATAAAAAAATGCTTTTTTATAAAAAAAGAAACTTTTAATTTAAAAAGTCTAAAAAATATAAATATAAATCTAATTTTGGTAGCGACTACAAAAATTAAATTTTAAGAATGAATAAATAATTAAAGAAAAGAAAAGTATATGAGACTGTGGATGAAAAGAAAGCGAGTGAAGCGACCTATTTTAGTGAATTTGACAGTCGTGCTACGTATAAGTCAGGCAATCCCCAATTAAAAATTCAACATGCCATAATATAGTGATATATGATAATATATATAAAGGTTTAGGTCTCATTCGGATCTTAAACGCGTGAGGTCATTTATTGCCTACCAAATAAAGCGAAAAAAGAAACTTATAATTCCTGATATACTTCCTCCTATCAGAATTGAATAATCATTTTGTAAATTAGTACTCGCTTTCTCTAAAAATTAAATGTTATATTTTGATTTAATTATAAATTAAAAAAATACGTTTTGGTTTTTATAAAGTTACCTACTAATTTATCCTTTTTTATTAATTTAATTAGTAATGATAATTTTATGCAAGTAAATGTAAATTTTAAAATTAAAGGGATTGATAATAATATTTTATTTTTAAAATTAATTTATTTTTAGAAATGTAACATTTAATTTCTAGCAACCTAAAATATAAATAGAGACATTTAATTATTGGCATGGGAATATAAATTTTATAATGGATTTCATATTGAACAAAGTGAAAACGTTTCAATAAAATTTATTAAAGTTAAAATGAGATATTCAATTTCGAATAAACAAAGTTTTTATTTAAGTGCAATCCCTTAAAGTCTCGCTTAAGGTGCCGGTGTGCAAATGACATGATAATATCGTCTCCCATTCATATGGAAGCAAAATAATTGAATGCTTCGTTTTGAATTGAACAAATTTTAATAATAAATAAATGACGTGATTGTTAATCGTTCCTTTAGGAACATCTCAATAGGTGGAGTATTGGGTACGGAGATCAAAGATTTCAAGTTCGAATTCCATCAATATCTTTTTGAATTGAATCTCCTTCGCTCTAATACCTTATTAAATTTTCATCTTATTCTAAAATTTTAATTTAATATGAAAGGGTTGATTTTATATGCTTAACAGAAATATATATTTAGTTTTAAAGAGAGGAGGTAATGTTTTATTCACAGATAATTCCTTTTGGTATGATCTACTTTTTTTTTTTCCTACTAATTTTAAAGATAATAATAAAAATATGAGAATAGTTATAAATTCAATAGGCTTTTTAATGGTTATTTGCCTTCGATATCGTTCCAAGGACTTTCCTCTCATTTTGAAATTTCTTTTATAGGAATTGAATTAGGTTTATTAGCATAATCTCTTTATGCATTAAGTACTATGGAACTTCTTTTTTTTTTACTCTTTTAATTAAACGATAACTACACCACATGGGATTTTCCTATTATTCCAGCCACATATATTTGTGGTGACACTTGCAAGATCTCACCTCTGTTTCCAAAGGTTAGGAAATGAATACTATCATGGCTTAAATTAGCAGAGACACAACTAATGTCCCTTAAATCTTTTTCAAAGTCGCTACACGTTATGATGAGTGGAGGAGTTATATATAAAAAGTTAATGATACCTAATAATAATGCTTAAATGGTTCCAAATTCAATGCACACGGTACTTAATTTGCAAGTGATTTTGAAGAGGAAGCAATGGCTTCACGTGCTTCACACATGTTCACACATTCTTTTGTTCACCGATTAGGCAATTTTGCTTAAGTTTGTGGGTAAGAATCACATTGGACCTTTCTAGCAATAATCTTTTTGGTAAGAGCTCTCGTGGGTTGGCCAGAGAAAAGGGGGTAAAAAAAAAAAAACCTTTGCTTTTTTCCTTTCTTTTTATAGGTTGGAGCTTTAGAACTTTTTTATATTGTATATACAATATTTCACTTTTTATATTTATCTTTTTTAGAGGGAAAAGGTTACCATTTCCTTTTCAATATGTAGGTCATATTTGATATGAGGAGGACAGACACATTTTCGAGGTACTTCGTATTGAAATCAAGATTGATAAGTGATATTCTCATTGCAATTTATGAGATAAAAATTAGTTCTTATCCCATATATCTATGGAAAGAGAAAATAAAAGATAAGGTATATGACAGTGGATAGTGAAGTTAAAGGAAAAAATTTCTTTGTATCATAATAAATTGATAATATTTTTTTTTATATCTTTATCTACTTTTTATGATTATTTTTAAAATTAAGTATACTTACTTCTTGGATTATGAAAAAACCTGTAATCGCTATCTAAGAATACGTTTTGGACGAATCACATTTTGTAATCCTAATAAACAAAAGATCACAAATGGACAAATCAATCATTCATCTTGACTCAAACTAATAAAAGAATGAGAAATACACAAATCATCTTACAAAACTCGAAATCTTTAATCTCTATATTCATCTCATCCCTTCACCCTTTTACCCACTCAATTATTCGAGAATATTTCTCTATCTTTTGTCTATTGCGCAATCTTCTCTTCTTTACTCATATATCTCTTGTGGCTTTCTTTTCCTCGGTCAAATTATCGTTGGTGAAAAGAAATTCTCAAACATCTATTTTAAATTATGAAGGCAGTGATAGATTTAAGATAATTTAATATACTTTGGAAACCGATAGCAAATTGACGAAAACAGCTGGCTTTGAGTCAGAAATCCCGTGGAACTATCCGTTAAAAGTGTTTTGAGGTTAGCCAGAAATTTTTTTCTTTTTCCTTTTTCTTTATTATAAAGTGTTTTTTGTCATTGGATGTAATGTTTGACCCTTTTTTTTTGGTATTTCCTTTTTAATATTGGAATTAAACCCCGAATCATTTGGATAGGACATCAAAACCATGCACGTAATTCTGATGTGCTTCTACTTTTCCAAAGTCGAGTTGGGGAATTTAGAAGGAAAATGCTATTGTGAATCCAATATCATACTCCTCTGCCATTTATAAGTTATAAGACTATATTTTTTTCCTTTTTAAAATGTTCCTATTTATATTATAATTAAATTAACAATAAAAGAAAGTGATAAGGTAATATATAGTAAAAAATGATTAAAATACCTAATAAACTAACAATAATGACTTATATGTAGTTACAAGAAAACTCAAAATGACTTATTATAAACATTTATGGATGTAGTCGAGTGGTTCAAAGGTAAAGCCTAAAAAATACATGTTGTGGGAGCTACTAACGGTACAGATGAGGTACATGCATGTATGAGTCTAACTTAGACACTGTTTTTAAAAAAAGAAAAAAATGATTTATTATAAACAGTGACGGAGGGAGTATATACTCCCCGTTTGTTAAAACAACATTATGGGATTTTTGCTCATATTTAAATCATGCAAAATTAAATGATTATTATTTACAAATCTTATATTAAAGTATTTATGGATTATAAATCATTATTTAAATGTATAATAACATTCTAACTTTTTTGTAATTATTCCAAAAATAAATTAGATAATAAGTAAAAATATATAATACATTCTAACATTAAATAAAAAGCAAATTCAAAATTAAACATACTTCCTCTTTCATAAATATAATTTGTTGACTTTTTTTCTTTTTTTTTAATGAAATTAAGAATGTGTTTCTTCTATTTAGTGTTTTCCTTTATTTATTGTGAAACGAGAAAATTATGATAAATAATGATATTTTAGATATAATATAGTTAAATGCAAGAAAATTTTTTATTATAATTATAATTTTAGTAAAATGTGGCCAATCAGAAAAGAAATTTAGGGTAGGTATAGACACTTAAAGTCAAATGCAAGGAATTTTTATTTGATTTTTTATTTTTATTTTTTTGGTTGCTGGGGGGGGGGGGGAGGGTGGTGGCCGCTTAATTCTACTATGATGGTGATTGATGTGTTCACATTTTGGTGATACTGAGTGATTAACGGGATAAAAACTTATATAACACTTATTACTTTGCTTTAATGGGTTAATTTGCTTTAATGGGTAATTTTTTTAAACGAAGTGAATGCTAATTAAGTGTCCGAATAAACTTGTTTTATAAGCATGTTTGGTAACTTTGTAGTGTTTGGTCTACATCCCATGAATATATTCTGTGGCTGATATTTCCCCTATTGTCCTCCATGGTATAGAGGGTCTTGTTTAAGGTTGTAAATGGTTGGGGTTCATTTGGATCCGGTTTTAAAATGGATTCATTTATAGTATGTGTAATATTTCTTGTTTTTCTTTTTTTAATACCTGAATTCACATCAAATCAAATATTAGTGATATTATTTATTTGAGCCTCGTGTCTAGTATAAATTGTTTTGGAAGCGAAATCGGTTATACATATGATATATGTTTTCTATTATTATAACAACTTTAATTTTTTTATTTGACTATTAAATTTTAAATATAACTTACATAAGTGTTAAGATTATTATTTAATAATTAATATTGAATATATTTTAAATTTTATTTATTAGCATCTTTTACTTGAAGGTTTTTTTTCTTCTTCTCAACTTACTTTAACTTTACTTTCTGTATATAAATATATATATATATATATATATATATATATTTATAAGCACATACAAGCAAACACCATTTAGATTTTGTGCAAAATAATATTACATAAAAAAAATTTAAGAAAATGGTATTCCTTACATGCATTTTCAACCCTAATGGATAATCATGTCATGTCCAATTTTAACATTTATTAATTGGGTCGAGTCTAAAACTATCTACTTTTTTATAACAGCTGGTTTTGGTTTTATTTTTGTAAAAGAAAAAATTTTGTATTCATCCTCCTTTAACCATTTCTATACCCCATCTACGAGAATTAGGGATGGAAACAGGTTAGGCTTCTGTGTTAACAAGGTAGGCCTCATAAATAGGCACTTAGCTTGAGTTTGACCCAGGATATGTTATAGGCTAATTTTCAATCATGAGCTTCGTTTGTTCAAAAGTCTGGTCTAGGTTAAAATCTATTTATAAAGCCTACATTTTAATTTTTTTTAATAAAAATTCAATATATTTTTTAGTTGTTTGAAATTGAATATATAAATTTTTAATATAAAGTCCATTAAAATTTAAGAATTTACATGCATTTGCCTAATAATTCCATAACTAATTACATTAGTAAGAAGAATAAGTTAGTAACTAACACGAATATCAAATATACCTATGAAATCAAAATAGAACATTCAATTTGAAGTGAGAGAGTGATTTAAAATACAAGAATATTTGATCATTTTATGAAAGAAAAAAAAACAAATTATAAAACTAATCTAACTTGTGACAACTCGATTCATAATATGTTAATTAAATAAAAAATAATTTAATTAATATCACCATACAACATCAAACATAACGATTTAAATCGTGATCATAGGTAATTTAGTTCAAATATAAGTACTGTCACTAGCTACTAGTTGTAAAGAATTAAATATTAACTATGATTTCACTTATTTATATGAACATCTTCTACAAGAAAATCAAATAAGTTATTAAATCGTTGTATAATTTAATAAGTAATCAGGAAAAAATATTATTTTAACAATACAAAAATACCTTTTTATTTCTTATCTAACCATGTTAACCCTTAATTATATAAAACATATTTGCAGTAACAATAATAAATTGAAAAATGTTATTGCAATTCAATTATATGTTATATGTTCAACTCAAACATTTAAGTTTATAGATTTTAAAAGCAATTACAGATATATATATCTATATATTTGAAATAGACATAGACCGGTCTCAGAGGCTTAACAGCTAGCCACAAGGTGTCAGCCTTTGATTTCCAAGTGGGGAAAAAAAGGAAAAAGAATTTAAGCTTTGACCGAATATGTGTTCTGGGTTTAACATATTTGGATTAACTTAATTAAGGGTGCGTAGGCATTTGGACCTGTATGGTATGGATGGAGTAGTATATTCCTTGAAAATGGATGATCATGGTTGTCATATTGCTGATGTTTTTATACACTATTTATTTATTTATTGTCTCTAAATAGTTTATATAAATAAATAAATATTTATATATAAAGATACCATTTGAAAATTCCGAGGGAGACCATGCCTAGAAGTATAAAACAAATTATTCTATCCAATATATTTATCAACCTTAGAAAGTGACAAAATATAACAACAGCCACAAAACAAGAAGTGATTCTGCACCTGGACCCACCTGCCCAAAATAAAAATATTTTAAAAACTTCAGACTTGAATATATAAGAAATGGAATAGTTAAATTTAATGTTAATAAAATAACATTAAGATATAAAAATTAGAAAGCAAAATATTATTTTAGGAAAAGAAATGATGTATGTGAGTATATAATCAATAAAGATTAAATGAATTATTTTTATTTGATTAAAAATTAAATTTAGGAAATACATGTAATTAGTGGTGAAACTTTAGTGTAAGTGGATTAAATCTTAAATTAAAAAATTATTAATAAAATTTATCTATTATAAAAAATAAAATAAAATAAAATAAAAATATGAACAGACTACCCCAATAACAACTTGTCAATGAGGGTGTACTAAATTATAGCCACTGACTCAAAAGTGTACATTTTACTCCAAGCTTCTATTCTATACCACCATTCAGTCCACTTGTGATAATCTTTGATGATCTAAGTTTGCTATTTCTTATCCAAACAAACATACATGCAAATTTGTTGGTTAAAGAGGCCTTCTTTTTTACTTTGAGTGGTGCAAGCTGGAGTGGGATGTGTCTTCATATGTGAAGGCAAAAATGTTGATAGGATCCCTTCATCGCATGGAAATCAAAATGGAATAACCTCCAATCAATTAATTCAACATATGCATATTCAATCTCCACTAACGGCGTTGTAATCATGGCTGGCTCCATCAGAAAATCATTCAACATCCAAGAAACTAAGAAGACGGGGGCCTAAAGTCTAAAGAGGCTTCTTAAAAGAGTTGCTTAGATTCATTTGACACCACACACCTATTCAGACTCATCACTACCTTTTTTTTTTTTTTTTTTTTTAAATAAATGTGAACTGTCTTTTCGTTCTATCCATTTCTATCTTGACGTGTACTGAAATGAATATTTTATTTCTTAAATAAGTTAAATTTTTTATAAGAAATTGATATTGTTAAATATAAAATAAATTGAAGTCAACTAATTTTTTTAAAATCTGTACAAGGTAAAAAAAACATTTTTTAATTCCGAATTAAGGGAGTATTATTTATAAAATTAAATTAAAAAAAGTGAACTATTTTTGGAAAAGATAATACTTCCTTTCTCCTTTTAGAAATTTAACACCTCTAATTCTATTTACTTTCTAAACTAATTAAAATTAACCAATTGATTAAATCCAACTCTTTTAAAATCAATCTCATGTCAAGATATATAGAATATTTAAATTTAGATGCAAAGAGTAACTCAAAAAATATTCTCTATAGTTCATATCAAAGCATAGGAAAAACAAAAATAAATAAAAAGGATATATTTTCAAGATGAGATCAAGATCAGAATATGCAATATGTATTTGATTATTTTTCCAAAAAAAAAAAAAAAAAGACAGAGAAATTAATGGGTACAAAAATATTACCTAGGTCGGTTGAAGGCCGAATCATTGTTGGATATACTATAAGGTTCATGATTTTGGGCCATCAAATTGTAGCCCTCAGAGTGTCCTATTTTCTTAACCCATAAATTAAATTAAAGATTCCTTGGTCTACCAAGGGAGCCTAACCCAACCCAACCCAGGTGAGTTTATTTTTTCAATGGCTAAACTGACTCTTGGATCACCTTCCTTTTCCCCAAAGATTAAAAATACATATTATTATTGAAATATATTCTTTTCGTTCTAATTTGATTTTATAATTAATTAATATTTTAAAATAAATTAACATAGTCATAATTTTTACATTTAAATTCAACTAATATAAGATATTTTTTAAAAACTCATTATCCAAATTCATATGAGATATTTTATCTTCAATGGCACAATGATTCAGTAGAGTTACAGTTACATAGCTTACGACAATGGGCTAGTATTCTGCAATTTTTGTAAATACCTAGTTGGACCAGTCGTGAGTTTGTTTCCAACAGAGTAAAACTAAACAGTTTCAGAATTAAAAGATTCTTATAGAGGTCAAGTATATACACAGCATATATAAATAAATAAATATATATATATATATGTTTATAAGGTTTGACTGGCATGTGCTACTTCGCACATCTCAGTGTGTGCAACAGGCATTTATTTTCACGAAAGAACAACTACGACATCGTTTTTCCACCACATAAAAAAAAATTAAGAAAGCGTAATTTATGGTATCATTCGTTATATCTCTTCTTTTAGAACCTAATAGCAAATCATACTGCCTGCTGAGATCTCTTCTCTTCTTGTAGTGAAAATTCACATGTCGGCAAATGATTTTAGATCAACTGGGTTCTTCGTCACTGCTTTCCTTTCCCTTAGCGATGGCAGACGGGTTGAGTCGGCCCGCCAACCAGTCCTACTTGCCCCGCAACCCGTTTGACCAGTGACCAAGCCCGCCCGCCTCGTCAATCAGCCTAGGAACCGTGCGGTTAAGTTTTTTTCAACCCACTCGCCCCGTGGCCCGCCTTCGACCGTTCTCAACCCGCCCCTTCCACCGTCAACCATCCTCAACTCATCCCAAAACCCGTTCTCAACCTCCCCAAACCCATCCTGACCCGTCCAACTCATCTCAAACCCGTACAACCTGTTACAAACCCGTCCCAACTCGTTTCAACTAGTCCTGAACCGCCCCGTCAGAGGCCCGCCCCGTACATGGCTCGCCAACCAGTCGGGCCAGTATTCATGTGCCATGAACCGGCTCATCAACTCATCCTAACCGGCCCCGTTCGGTTCCAATGGGTTTCCGAACCCACCCCGTTGCCATTGCTATTTCCCTTTTTCCTTTCTTCTGCCTCCTATGTTTACAATTCCTTCTTTCTACAGAAATGCTACTCTTCGATTCCATGGCACCATGAGAAGTCTTACAAGAACCCATCAAATACAAGGTAAACGAACTTTCCATTTCCAGGTTTCCTCCACCCCCATCTACTACTCTTTTCAAATTATTACTATTCTTATTATCAATTTTTAACTTTTTTATTCTTTGTTTTGTATCTGTTGTACTATAGCGAATTGGGTCTTGAAAGTTTTCATTCATTGTGAAGGGTGCAAAAGAAAGGTCAAGAAAATTTTACAATAAGTTTAAGGTATAATAAATGATTAATTATTTTGTCTAGACTGAGCAAAGTTGATGTCATTTTAATCATTTCAATGGTCCTAAAAACTGGGTTTTATCTATTGTTTTTCTTGCTTAGAAGTGTTCGAGATTGATATTGATGCCAGGCAACAAAAAGTACCAGTAATCAACGATGTTGATTCTGCTACTTTATCGAGGAAACTAACAAAGGCCGGAGAAGCAAGGGGAGCTGTGGCCTGCTGTAAACGAAGTTGAGGAGCAGAAAAAAAAAAGCAAGGAAAGCCCAAAAACAAAGAGAAAATTAAGAGCCATCGACAATTTTTTTTTCAACTGACGTAAAATGACATTTCGATAGCCGTTAGTTTCACGATTGCCGCACACAATAGGATGTGAATGTCGCACATTACAGCAAAACTGAATATATATATATATATATACATAAATATATGTAAATGGAAATGCTATAAAGTAATATAGAGTACCCTTTATGGCATACTCTAATTGAATCTCCAATGATTAGCTAACTTTTTTTTAACAAAAAACAAAAATAAAATTTAATCAAGAATCTTTAGGGTTTAATTTAATCTTTTATGGCTTAGTTTATAAAATATATTTACAAAAAATAATGTTTTATAAAAGAATTTATTTTTTAAAAGTGTTGAGATTTAACTGTTGAACATTAAAGACTTAACATGAACGCTCTACAGAATTGCTATTATGGGCAACGAAGTTTAAATTATTTTAGAGCTCCAATTAAGTCTCTAACAATCAAAGTTAATTGTCATCTTTTTTTTTACGGAAAAATAAATTCTTCTTTAAAAATTATTTTTTTAGATATATTTTACAAACTAAACCTTAAAAGGACAAAATAAACCTTAGAGGTACTTGAGCAATTTTTATTATTTGAAAAAAAAAGGATAGTTGACATTTTACTTTGATCGTTAGAGAATTAATTGGAACTCTAAAATAATTTCAGCTTCGTTACCCATAATAACAATTCTATGTATATTTATATATAAAAGTCTATATTTGAAGGAGGATGAGAAGTTTAAGGGGAATATAACTTACAAGTGAGGGTTTCATTGACAAGAATAGAGATGGATTATTAGATACAGGTTGCAAAAAAGTTACACACAAATTTTTTCTCTCTCTCTCTCTCTCTATATATATATATATTTATATATACACCAGGTGAAGTGCTCCACCCCAAGGTGTGCGGAGTGCCCAATCAAAGCATGGATTGCTCAGATTGATAATAACCAAAATCTTTAAAAAGTTAGGGGAAAAAATAATCTCTACTTTCTAAACACAATTCAAAGGCAGACATGAAGTTCTAAATCACAAGGATAAAACATTGCAAACTCTTCAATAAAAAAAATACTGAAGTCCTTTAATGCAAGGGAGAGAAAAAAAAAGACTACTCAAATTGACAAAAAGAAAAGGAAGCAAAGAATTAAAATTACTTTCTTTTCAAATTCTAGAATTTATGATTTATCTAGTAAAATGATCTTTGACAGTTGTACCACAAGATCTACAAGAATGTTGATGTCCAAAATGAATTTTTGGTAAGCCTGTTAAAATGGATTAGGTGACGCACTATCTTAGTTACTACAATAATAGATTGGGGAAAAGGAAAAAAGGTAATGCAGATCTTTTACTCTGCCATTTATCTTGTTGCAACATTCTTTGCCATCCTTCTTGCTCTCTTACTACTCTCTTCTGACAATTTCTTTAGCACAAAACCTTCACCATTACATTCAGAACAAATACCAAACCCCACATAGTCCTCATAATCTTTTGTTATGGCCTGTCATTGACAAAGATCTCAGTCAAAAAGATTGTTCATGTTTAGGTAGAAGTGCGGGGATTCTGGAATTTATTAGTTTAGAGAACATGACATATCAAACTCAAAAACAAACTCTTAGGTTCATTTAAATTTATTTGCTATTGTGACACTTGTTTAATCAAGAACACAAGGGGTTATCAGATAGGCATTTTAGGCAGATAGCACTTAGATTTAGGTGATTAAGAAGAATAGAGTTTAACATGTAAAATGCTTTTGAGAGTTTTCTTTTCTTCTTTTCTTAAATAGCAGAAGTTTCATGTTTCTCTAGGACCCTAGGTCATCTTGGCATGTCAACTTCTGAAGAAATATTGCTCTAACTTTTGTCAACAATATGACTACTAACAAACTCACCTTGACTTTTTGAAGATCCAATTCTCCTAATAAGAAGTGTAGCTGTAGCATCAACAATGGTGGCTACTATTGCAAGAGATGGAGTTCTCTCTTTTAGCGCAGAAGATACTTTGAATGTTTTACTTGTTGGTGGTTTAAACTTCAAGAGAGATAAATAATAACTGTTTTCTTCCAGTGCAATGTAAAATTTATTCTTAATTTGCCTCACTGATAGAAGAGAAAAGTAAACATAAGGTCAATCACATCTTCACATTTCGAATTGTTTTCTGAAATCTTAAGCAGTAACTTACCAAACCAGAAAATCAACAGTTTAGAACAAGTAGTAACAATTAAATGTTTTTTGAAGGTGTAGGCTGTATAGAGATGAAAAACAAAGCATTATTATTCTTAAATCAGTAAATAAAGGGGCCTTACATCATCAAATGAATCTTTCTCTTCAAATTTCTTCCACTTTCTTGGCCTCAGTAGCATGGACTATACATCCACTCCATTAGTAGATACAGGAGCATCAGTAACTGCAATGTCAACACCACCAAACTGGCAACTTCTCCATGCCATAACCAGTCACTTCAGCTATGTCTTTCCAATTCTATTGAGACAAAAGTAGTTCAATTTTGTCATCATCAGCACCAACTCCAATTGTTAAAATGTTAATAAATGCTAGCAATATGAAAGTTTTGAGGTTAAACAAAAAATATTTACATCAATTCAAATAACTACACCCCACAGTACATCACATCAAAGTTAATCACATCCACAATGAAGCATGGTGCACTCAGAAAGAAAAACATAGTATAAAATCAAACCTTCTAACTATAAGTAGTTTATCTGATGTAAAATAGCTTAGATGTCAAAAAAACAAGGTTTCAGAAAAAAAAAAAAAAAGACTCTTATAGACTTAAAATTATGTTACCTTCGTTATATGGGAATTCCCAAATCCCCTGTTGCTTCCTAGGTGGATAAAAAGATTTCAACACCAATATCAAGTGAGTTTATACAATAAATAGTCTAGATAAAATCAAATTAGTCAGTTACTTGATCTAAAAAGACTAAAAGGTTATCTTGTTGCAGTTAAACCAAGAGGAAACTGAGTAACAAGTAAAGTGTCATTGGAGCAGAAAAGAAACTCAAAAGGAACCCTAAAATTACATAGGAGACAACAGAGTGACAGCTATGAGACAAAAAATGTCAATAATACAAGTTATATCATGATTAATTTTCAAGTAAATATTCAATTTCACAAATAACAATGAAAATCTAATAATAATTTCTTCAGGTAATCATTAAACTGCCCATGCTCTAACAAAAACATGTAACAATATTTACGTGCTTGGATTATAAAACAACAATAAATATCAGTTAGGTAACAGGAATCGGTTTAAATCTTTGCAGAAAAGAATTAACCATCCAGCGCAAAATTCTTTATGTCTTCCTAGTCTAAAGTTGCATGAAATAATGTTAAAATTGGCACATTTATATGCCTTATTGAACACATAATTCAAGATTTGAATTTTTTTTTCTCTAATAAGAGTGTATTCTACACCGATATTAAACTCACCTGATCATTTTCAGGTCACTTTTAACATTCTTGCTAAAGAAAAATATCTTTAGCACGGATATTTTATAGTGGATGGAACTACTGTTATCCTGATGTTTGGTTGATTGTCAGTCATTTCAACATCAATATTTGTCTGTAGTCGTCTTGATCGTCGTTTTGGTGGTGAAGTTGCTCTGATCGTGAAGGACCTGTACTGATGGAGATCAAGCTCCAAGATTACCAAATGGACCTATTACAAGGGCAAGAGTTTCTAAGATAAGGAAAGCTTT
>JAWZTD010000137.1:5529979-5579402 GCA_035221335.1 Echites panduratus | reverse complement strand
TAAACTTGTAGATTGGTTAGGGTTATTCCATAATTCTTGGTCAATCTATTCCAAACTTGAATCATTGACGAATTCGTAGGAATTCGATTCCGCATTGAGACGTTCTTTAGAGTTGAGCCTAGATTTGAGAAACTTCAACCTTGAGGATCGCATCATGTACCATCTGGATTTGTAGACATTGTTTTTGGATCATTTTTGTAATGTTAGGAAAATTTAGAAAACTCAAAGAATCAAATTACCCTGCCCCATGATGGGGCCAAAGATGATAAGTTCAAAATTAGACTGAGTAAAAAGTAATTATCTAAGTAATCGAAAAATTGAAATGAATTAATGGCTTGATGCAAATTGATTAACACCTACTTATCTTCTTGTGGCTCCAAGAAGAATCAAAGCCAATGCAGTTTGATCATGGTCGAATGTAACCGCTTTTATTCAAAATCCATGATTCTTATATCCTTTGGGTAGTTGTAACTACCTTTTTTTAAGTTATCCTTATTTCCACTATCACGACTTAACTGAATAGCTATTTTGTCTCCCAATAACTAACCAACTATCTTGTCAACTATATATCAAAAACATGAAGCTTGTTAGAGGAATTGACTCTAGAGTCAAATGTTGAGCAGGAATCCCGAAGCTTGACAAGCTTAGCTTATAATTGATAAACGAGTTGGACATTTCATGTTGACCCGTTTATATAAAATAGGAATATTAAATAATTATTCATCGTACACAAAAACCCTTCATAAGATGAGTTAAATCGTTCAGCATGGAAATTCCATCCGTATAAATGTATATATAAAACACTATGACAATAGACAGGCATATATATATAGTGGATGACTGGCGTGAAATATCAGTTAAATATGGTCACAAGCAATCTTTTACATTAAAAAAATCACACCAAAAGATCAATAACACAAAGTCAAAAACAAACTTAAAATACAAAAACAGGTAATTAAGGACTGATCATCAATTCATGGGCAGAAATACGACAGTGTAACAATGACAATAACGATGACTGACACAGATAGATATATATATATATATATATATATGTGTGTGTGTGTGGGTTTCCTGCAAATGCTGTCTTGATCATTTCCCGAACATAGAAAACCAAGTACCGCTGTTCCAAGCAAGCTTCACTTTGGAGCAAAAACATGATAAGATTCGCCGCTTGATGGCTCCTCGGACTGGGATAGCAAATTCATGATCATTATTATAACCATGGCAGGTTTTCCTCGTGCAGATGATTTTGCTATCTGAAACAGCTGGTGAGGAAACACTATAAATCTTCGTAAGTACTACTGCAGCTTTCTTTTCCATGTTTTTTTTATAAGAACTAATACTATATAGGAATATTGAGATTGTATGAATAAGGGCAGAGCAGCAGATGAAGGAGAGCAACTGAGAGAAATTATTAGCAACACAGACAGACATGAAAAAATGTGTTTGATTTTGGAGACTATTTATAATAATAACAAAAAGTTAAAAGAGAAAGGACCCAAATGTCGGTACTTATACATGAATATTATGCATGCATGCTACATATTGATGTATGGTTACCTATCTGTATGTATATTATATTATGCATATTGAAACTTGCAAGGCCATTTCCATTTTCCTGAAAAGGACGCAAATGTCGGTACTTATACATGAATATTATGCATGCATGCATGTTCCATATTGATGTATGGTTATCATGTACATATATTATGCATATTGAAACTTGCAAGGCTATTTCCATTTTCCTGGTCGCACATATGGGCGAAGGAAGGAAACGGCAGAGGATGCTTCCTCCCGTTTTGACTTGTATTTGCTCTCTCTCTCTTTTTTAAATTTTGTCGTATGCCATTCCATTTATGAAAGGCGAGGCGGAAGGAATTTTGGTGCGCAGAGGTCTTAAACAAATTAAAGCCCCGCTTTTTTATTGAGACATTTTTTTCATTTACTTTTTCCACGTGACGACGGTCGAAGTGTGTGGGGAACCATGGGTTGTACTTCTACCTTATATTTATCTTCTATATATTTTTACCCAAACATTTTCAGTGTGTATATGACATATTATTAAACTTTCAAAACAAAGCAACTAACTAAATTGAACGGCTCTAAGGTTGGAATCTATATGTTATAAGTCGTGAAATTGATTTAATTTTGTTGCAAATTATATAATTTTGTGAATTTGTATCTATTAATAATATAATAAAGATACGTGTGTGAGTATGATCCAAATATCATTTTTTAAAAAATAAAATTAAAAAAAAGCTTTGAAAATAAAATTATATTATATTATTGTGAAAGAATGGATCTCATTACCGCTTTTTAGACATTAACCAACTATTTCCTTACCTTATTGTTTCAAGCTACAAGGTTGTAATACCTCTATTTTATGTTTAAAATTGGACATATCTACTTCTTTAATTACTATTTTTAAAGGATAAAAAGAGATATTCTTGATAATTTTAAAGGATTTGGTTTAGACTTGACTTAAGATATAGATACAAATAAAAAAAATTGTACTATTTTATTTTTAAAGAAGAAAAGACTAGTGATATGATAACATAATTATACATGAAAGGAATCTCAAAAGCTTATTTTATAATATTTTTTTTTAATCTCAAACGTGGCAAAAAGGGACATATAACGGTCCCAAAATGTTTCCAAATTATTTCGTGTAGGTAGGAAGGGAAGAAGAAATGGATGAGTGGGATTTTTGACCTTTTGAGGAGTCGGTTTCATGTCATGCTTCAATGCTTAGGAAGTTAGGCATTTGACCTTTTGAGTAGTCGGTTTCCTCTGCCTGCTTAAATGCTTAGAAGTTAGCCATTTCTTTTTAATTTCGATATATGGAAGATTGACATTTTTAGCACTAATTTAATCAATTTTTTATTTGCAAGTTTGGTCCATAAATTTCGTTCTTAATTTTTTTGGCTTTCTAATTTTGTTTTTAAAATAATCTGTTCTTTTAATCGAAAATAAAGTTTATAACTTTTTTTGACCGGTTAAAAAATAGTATTTTGAAATTTTAATTTTTTTTATTACTCCTTTTGTTCATAAAACTTTTAAGTTTAACCTTGATTTTCAAATATTTTATGAATTGTGTACTTAGTTCTTTTCATTAAAAATCTTTTTTTTTTTTTGTCAAAATAGTAACATTTACTTCTGCATAATATCATAGTTTAAAAATTGGAAACTCATTTTTTTGTTGACAATTTAGCAAAATCATCAACTTTAATGAAGTTGTTTCACTCACTTATTTAGACGTTCAAATGGATTTCAAATTAGTTGAAAAGTTCCAAACTTTAAATTCACATATAGGAGTAAAGAGTTATATAATTTTTCCCCAATAGGCACAAAAAATGAAGTGAAAATTTAAGCCAAAACTAGCCCAAAACTACTTTTTTTGCATCACTTCGACCTGCTAATTGAATTTTAGTCATTTCTTATTACACTAAAATATTCTAAAAGTCCTTACACACGTATACGAACCTTCTTAAATTAGGAATTGTTTGCTGAAATTTAAATGACAATATTGAATTTGATTGAGTCAGAGTCATTTATGGGGATATAAGAATCTTTCCAACTATCAAGTAATTATAAACTTTTTTTATCACTAAATATAAGTTATTATCGTTAGTTTATTAGGTATTTTATTAATGTTATACCATATTATCCCTGTCTCCTTCTCTTTTCCCTAACTAATTGTTAGTTTGATTCGAACCGTAAATATGAGTATTTTAGAGAAAAAAAAATATTATTTTAGTTTTGACAAAAAGACGGTTAGTAACTTATAAGGCTCCGGATTTCCTGTTATGCATTTATGTGTCACACTCCCTGTTACATCAGCAAAAATTTAATTCATATTCTTAAAAGATCAAATACTGATAGGATTTAAGTTAGGTTTTAATAGATAAAATATATAAAAAGATAATAATTAAAGATTATGTGTAAGGTATTTATTAATATTTTATTAGTATAACAGAGAATAACATACAAATATATAATAAAAAATCCAGAGGCGACTTATAAATTGTGAAGGAGGAAGTAATATTTAAGTAATTTAAAATTTTTATTTATTTATATTTTTTAAGAGGAATATGTCGAAAGTCATAATTTGACAGAAGTAAGTAAGCTTAGAAGACATTTCATGGTTAACTTATCTCTATTTTTATATATTATAGATGATATAATATGATTTTTTTAAAGTGATGTCCCGGTCAGGCTCACACACACTTCGACTATATCACTAATAGCTGCAAAAACTCACATATACTAAAAGTCTTCAGAAAAATAAGTTAAACCCACGACATGTAGTAGGTAGGTTGTAAAGATGACATAATATGATTAATTAACATTGTCACCTAGCATTTCTATATCCTTCATATAATTGAAAAATCAATGTACACTACTTTTTTGGTCAGCGACCCAGAAGTTTGGTGATGTTAACGCATTGTTTTAAGAGAATGTAAAATACATCAAATTTTTTGTAGTGATTTGTATTTGAAATATTTAATGGATGAAATAAATTAAATCAAGTCGCTGCATTAAAATAATGATATATAAAAATAATTTTAAATCCCTTCGGTTGGAAATTGAATATGTTGTTTTCATTTTTAACAATACGAATGTCTCATTTTCTAAATTAAGTAAAATTTTATTAAGAAAATTAAAAAATATTAACATTTTGTTTTTTTTTTCATAAGATAAGTGTCTGGGATGTTCAAGTAATTGAACTAAACCAAACTGATCAAAAATCTGAACAGAATTAACTTATATTCTATTTAAATTAGTTCAGAATTTTTCTATTTACTTTATTTCAGATCGACTTTTGATTCCTTGAAAAGGAATCAACTTAAAGGGAACCAAACCAATCATTACATTCTAACTATAAGAATATTTATTTATGATTATGATACCAATTTATATTTACAACTATTTATGTATTATACTTCGTTATTTTGTATTTTAAACATTTTAGTTTTCTTTTCGTTCGGACCGTTGATATTATAAAATAGATATTTTTATGATAAGAATTTTTCATTAGACCCTAAACCAATGAGGATATATAGTATTTGGGTCAAGGAAAAAAAAAAAGAATTCAATCTAGTGATCACTTAGGAATCAAACCAAATAGACCCGAATATGGTTTAATTTGGTTTGATTTTATATGAAAAATTTATATTGATCATTTATAATTGTTAAAACCAATTATAGCAGTTCGATTAAAAAATCTATCAAAACTAAATAAACCGAACCACTCAACACACTTAATTAATTCCAAACATTCGTACAGTTGGACAAAATTGCAAATTCCTTCAAACCCATAAAAACGAATCCGTTACGTTTTAGGCCACTGCCTAATCATTTGCCCGTTCCACTGCTATGACAACTGTACCTATAACGCTTTAATAAAAAAATTTTAATTTCATAGAATATTTATAAATAAAAGAAATCTATTTTCTTAAAAGAATTTATAAATAAATAAGTTTATTCAATACAAAATTTTCCTTTTAAAATCATCTTACTCTTAAACTTTTAAAAAGAAAAACGATACACGATTTTTTATGTTAAGATTCTTGTTAAAACATCACTATATATAGATATATAATATAAAAATCCAAAAAATAAACATACGATTCCATATAAAATGAAGATCTTAATAGATAAACAATTATATTTATGTAATAATGTGTAAATATTATTTAAAATTAAATATCTCATTTTGATTTATTGAACATATTTAACTTTCATAAAGTTACAATTTTATCCTTTTCGCTGATATAATACTTGACAAGACTTTTGATAAATTATGAACTAGCTTTCATTGCTCGTGTAATGGGTAGGTGTTTTTCATAATACATAATATTAAAATATTTAGAAATTTCAATTAATTAAGTTCTGTTTTGGTAATATAACAAAAATAAAATTATATTTTTTCTAAACGAAGAATATTGTAACCAGTTTTTTTTTTCTTTCTTTCTTTCTCTTTTTAAACTATAGAAAGATGAAGAAGAAAATTAGAAGATATATGTTTATGTATTGAATTTTTATGATTTTGAGAAAGTCAGACAATTGTATTTATATGATTTTGTGCTACCTTTCACATAAAATATATAACATAACGCTTCAGACAATGGCTAATTAATCATTAGTTGCAAAATACAACTATTTTAATTGACATGTCTATATAGTGAAAAATAATGTCTAATAAATATAAAGATTATATTCATTGAATATGAAATATGAAAGATTACATTCGCTAAAATATGTAAATTATATTCACTAAATATGAAATATTATGTTTATTGAATTTAGTTTTTTTTTTCAGAAATATATATTTATATAAAATGATTGCTTGAGGTTGTAACATTTCAAATTTCTTGAAACATTGTTGATTTCAGGATTTCTACTTTAAATATATACTACAATAATGCCGATGTGATGCTCAAAAAATCATTAATAGTCGTTGTGGTAAAGTACAATAATAAAATTAGAAATAAAACTGTATTTGAAAATAATAATAATATATTTTTAATATTTGTGTTACTCGGTACTAGTCCAAATTAATATTTAAAAAAAGGTCATAAAATCAAAGAATACCTGTATTCTATTTTTATTATAAATCAATCTTTCACTTATTCAAATTAATATCTTTAAAAAAATAGAGATATATATATCTATTATATTATTTTTAAAATTGTAAACTTTAATATTAGTCTATATAAATTTAATAAATTTATTAATTTATTAAAGTTGGACATTTGACTCTACTATAAGTAAATTGGATAGATAAAGGCTCGCCCTTCATGCAATATATATAATATTATTTTTAAATTGAAATGTAATCTTTACAATTTATTTCTTTACTAATAATATTAATATTCTGTATCTATATATTTATTTTTAAACGAAACTTCAAATAAGTTAAAAATATATATTTTACATATGAATAAAATTAATAATAGATAATTCTTTCATTAAATAGTCGAAAACATAATATAGCATTGCACTAGCAATATGATAAGTAAAATTTAGAAATACATATCACTGATAACTATAAAAATTTAAATATTATCACTTAGTATTTTATTTAAAATACTACAGTTTTATAGAAAATGAACTCGTGCATAAGAAAATAAGAATAGGATGATGATGAATTTTTCAATCCTTTCTCAACCATACAATATATGCTAAGTAAAATATTGTCAATATATATTTTTTTTTCAAAAAAGAATTATAGAATTCTCTCATTGCAGAAAGTTTTTCCAGTCCTCCTTTCTCCTACTAGTCTCTCACACCTAATAGAATGGTTGTGCAACAGCTTGAGTTTATCGTTAACAAAAATTCCAAATAGAATACTTTATTTTAATTAGAAACTTTGACGTAAAGAAAGCCTTTACATCACCACCTTAATCATTCTCATTTACTTGTTTTTGATATAAAAGACTTGTGTGTCTATTATATTATCAATATAAAGTGAGTATATATGATGAGAGTTTTATTAGTGTAGATAAAAAAAAAAAAAAAAGGAACTATGAAAATAAGCATAGGTTTTGAAGCATTTTATAAGTAGATGAAGACAACGAAGAGGTATAGATAATAAAGAGTTTCATCGGAAAGTAAACAACTTTTTTTTTAAGAAAAAAAAAAATGTCTTTTTCAATTAATAAAAAGAAAGGAAGAGTTAGAGAAATTGAAGAGTATTTGAATAATTATTATTTTTATTAGTTATGAATATTTCTATTTTATATATAAAAAATTTAATAATTTTATAGAAAAAAACGAAATAATCAAAGGACAATTTTAAAAGTAATAAATAAATAAGAAAAATACAAAATCAAAAAAAATCCTGATGCCTATATCTTCATGAGCTAACGTGTCAACATATAACTGGATACCTTGCTTTTATATAGTATAATAGATTGGACGATTTAATAGTTAATGACAAAGATAATAAAATCAAAAGAAAAAAAACAAATGAATAAAACGTAATTCAATGAACCTCCCACCCATTTAAATTAAAGTTTTCAAATTTATTTTATATTTCTATTCAATCATAAAATGACGCTTGGTACCTAGATGTAGCTGCCTTTCTTTTAATATAGTATAGATAGACAATAGAATGGTAGAGGATTCAAATAGACTTTATAAGAAAAATTATTTTATTTTAATATATGAGACATTTAAATATAAATATAAGGAAATATTATTTTTTTTGTATGTAAATGTAAATCATAAAGTTTAAAATATTAATTACTATATTAATGATTAAATATTGCACTAAGCATCATCATTAAAAATAAAGAAGAGACATTCTTCAAGAAAATGCCACAGAATTTATGTAACTTAAAATTATTAAATTTGTTTTTTTATTTAAAAAAACTCTTCACTTTCTCCATAATAAATCAAATTAGTTTACTTTTAAAGGAAAGACATTTATTAAATAAAATCTTTTTACCATAAAATAATAGATTTATGTTACTTTCAGGACTCTCAACCATAATCTTGAAGTTATATACAAAACAAAAAAAGTGTAATTAATTAATCTAGTCATAAGAGGAATTGAATGAGAAAAAAAAAACTTTGACTTTTCAATTTTAGAAATATAATATGTAAAAATTATTAAAACTAGCACATAGAATATATTATTTTTTAATTGAGGTGTGTTTGTAATTATTAGGGTGATAATCGATACGTTTGTGTGGTATAGAACTTACCATTTTTTATTCTCCATTTAAATGAATTATTCTCAGTTTTTAAATAAGTTTGTGGACTTTTTCATATAATATTTAGAAAAAAAAATTGGAACTTATTTTATTTATCTGTCAAAATAAAAGAAATTTTAGATTAAGGACAAAGATTTCTAAAAAAAATGATGTAAAATTATTAAATGGAGATAAATAGCAGCGTGCATATTTATTTTGATATGGTGATTGATGAGGCAACGTTAAAATTAGAAAAAATAGTACTCATAAATATAAAAATAGATTTTTTGGATAAATGAAATTATCTCATATTTAAAAGAAAAAAAATTATGGTACTTAAAAATATGAAGGAAAATAATCGTCGTGTTCAACTTCAATCAATCACCGTCAACAAAAAAAAAAAAGAAAAAAAAAAAAGTCTCTCCATGGGAGGAGCCTTCATCATCATCTCCTTTTCTCATTCTGTCTTTTCTCTCTCTTGAAACTGGTCATAGAAAAGTAGTAGTATTATGAGCCGTAGCCCCCAAACTCTGAAGCGTTTGTTTGCCTCTCAACACTTGAAAGCTTTTACTTTCTCTCTCTACAATACCTCCAACAGTTGCTTGTCTATTCTCCTTTCCCCATTTCCATTTCTCCGTCGCTTCCTCTCTAAAACCCTCAGTTTCTTTTCTGCTTCGATGGAACCTTTCGTATTCTCTTCCCTTTCTTCTCATTCCTCTGCTTGGGAGGATAATTTTTCCGCATTCAATCCTTCTCCTCATTCCCCTTCCCCGGAACCCCTCTTTCTAGTCTCCTTCAGGTACTCCATTCTCCCGGCCGCCGGGTTTTATTTATTTATTTTTAATTTTGAGTTTGATCAGTGGGAAATGATGTACTTCCCCAACCCCCCCTTTTTTTTCCCCCTTTCCTTTTCTAATACCATTTGGTGGTCCTTGGTTTTTAATTTTTTCAGGTGGTGGTGGGAGGCCAATACTTCTATTTACAGCGGGAGGGAGATTGGAGGCGTTCTGTATAATACGAAGTCGTGCTTGAGGAATAAGAAGTTTGAGAAAGATGATTTCCTGTCGGAAGTGGAGTCGGAGATTCTGCTTGAGATGAGGACGGCCGGACAAACAGGGATGGCTGAGGAAGAGGGCGTATCGGGCAGTGACGGCTCTACTGATCTTCGTCTTGCATTGATTTCCGAATGGATGTTCTTGAGAGCTTTTAAATGGTGAGACGTTGTTTTACTCTAATTTTGCATGCGTGTTTATGCAACAAGAATTGTTACTCTGGGCTCCAATTTTCTACCTAAAAGTTAAAATCCTCATCCCGCCAAATGAGCTCTTCTGGTGTGTATTTCAGTCCTGGCAATAGGATTTGGCATGGACAAGTTGTAGCGTGACTCTCAGTGCATTTGTAGCGCATCTTATGTTTGTGCTGGGTTCAAATAATGGTATTAGATGGGAATGAATCTAAATACTGTTAGTTGGCGTTGTAATTATCATAGTTAATATTTTACATTTTTAAATTATTTCAATTTTTAGGCTTTAAGAGAAGCAGACAGTGTCTAGATCCTTGGTGCTCTTGAAGATATTACACTTCTCGTTATTTATCTCTCTGAACCCAATGTAATTTAGCATCATTCCTAGTCCATAGATTGGTCCCATTGTAGATTCTAAAGTTTCTAGTTCAGTTGGTGTAGAATTTTTCGTCAGACTGTCCTACAAACAATTGCCTGAGGCTAGAAGGCATTTTATTATATATTTGATTCATTGACTGTTTTATTCTTCCTTGTAGGCATAATGACAAAAAGGATGTGGGAGGGTTTTTGGCAGATGGCTTGGAGGACTTATTCTCTTTACAAATTCGACTTTCCTTTATGATTAAAGAAAAGTCATTCTATATAAGGATTAACCAAAAGGTTTCACTAGAAATCATTCCTTCTTATCTTTCTCTTGATTGACTACTCTCTTTCCCTTGATAAATCTCTATCCTGTCATTTCTTTTGGTTGCTGTTGATCATTGGGTTGATTCTGGTTGGGGATAACAGAAATGGGACTGAATGTGAAGAGCTCAGTATCTGCTTTGCAGAGGGGAGGGAGGGAGCTAATTGCTCTATGCACCAGTGTACAAGATTGAAACATCTAAAGTGTCGGCATTGATGATGATACCTGTTTCATTAATTGATAATTCTACATCTCTCGTGTACTATTAGAAACTCCAGTATCCATTCATAATTTTCTAGATATTGATTATTAAGAGCAATATATCCCCTGATATAAATCTTTAGTGCACCGTCCAGTTGTCTGATAAGTGAGAAGGAAGCCTGGCACAGCTCAGGACTACTGTTTCAATACTTCATTAAAATTGTGATTAATCTTGTTTTCAATGATAGTTGTTTGTCCTCACCTAAAATGTTTTTCTTATTTTGCCATTTATGTAATAAAATTTTATGAAACTATATTGATGATCTGTATAAACAAAACTAATTTTACAAGAATTAAAAAATGAGAAAAAAGTTGATTTTTCTTTACTGCATGCGCCATGCATTCTGTTCAAGAAGCAGTTACGAAAATGGTTTAGATCTGTGTTCTAAGTTCCTTCTAGATTAGTTTTTCCCAAATTAATTTAGGGTGTACTTTTCAACTTCACTGAAATTGATTGAATAATTATGGGTACAATCTGATTCTAAGAGTTTCTCTGTGTATGTTGTAAGTTATTTTTTTTAGGTTTCTGTTCTTTTTTTGCTTAGCAAATTTTAATGTGTTTCTTGAAGGATAATGAGATCAGAGCTTTTCAACAAGCTTGTGACATATTTTGCATTGAGTCTGGCCTGGTAAGTTAAGTAGATGATTAATATTACACTGATTGGTATCCTGTATCCCACCTCCAAATAAGATCAGGCAATTGAAGAAAAAGTTGATTATTTGTTCCACCTGTTGTGCAGTTACAAATTTGGGACTTCTCAGGACAGACAAACCAATTTCTGATGGATGAACAAAAGTTTTGTGCCTTGGATCAGGCTGGTGATGATGTATGTTGTCATATGAATTGATCTTAACACTCAGTTGCTAATTGAATTTTAGAGGACTGTGTACCAGTAATTGGACTACCCCTTCAAAACCCACATTGAACTAACTAATAATAGTCGTGGTGCATATTTTACAGAGGAGCATTACAATTTGTAATTTTGTTTTGTTATTCGTTCATGCAAACGAGGGATATAACTATTCGCTTGGATTATGGTAAGTTAGAGATAAGTAAAATGTCCTAGCCTATGCTCAACAATTATCATCTTATCTTGGTGTGCGCTCTGGCATTATAGCATTGTGTGTTTCAACTATAGATGCTGTTTGCTAAATATTGACATTTCACAAGTCTTATTATTCCTTTGACTTTGTTGTAGTTCAAATCTTTATTTAGAAGGTTACTTTGTGAACTAGTGTCTGGATTATACTCACCTTTGGTCTAGAGACAACTTCTTTAGAAGTGTTTCTGTGGTCTCATTTTACTACAGATGTTTTTGCAACAGCTACAGATTGTAGACCATTGCATGCATTGTATGAGATGGTTCCCTGTCTGTGTTCATGCTGCAGGGTATTTGCAAACTCTCTAACTCTCTCTCTTTCTCTCTGTACAGGCACTAATATGTTTCTTGCAAAGCAAGTAGAATGGGCTTGGGGTGGGTGGGGGAATCGAGTTGTTTGAAGGGCAGTGCTGTGAAATATGTACAAGATACACCAATTTGCAAAAGGGGTTTTGAAGTGCATGCTTCACCAAAGCATTGTGGATATTTTGTTTATTTAACAATCAAAATTGAATGTTCTAAAATGTTTCTATAAGTAAGTTGCATGTTTTATAAAAAATGGAAGGGAGAAAGATGAAAGATAAGATAGTTTAACTAGCTGCATCAGTGATGAACCTTAAATTGTCCATTTCTCTTCTTTTGAGTAACAATTTTCTTATTCTTTTCTCGCTTATTCTTTTTCTTCTCCTCCATTAGAAACATTTCCATTGGGCAACTAGCAAAGGTCTCATTGGGGATGATTGATATCCAGAAGTGAAGAAAAAGAATTAAGAGATACAAACGAATTGAAGTGCACTTACTGCAATTTCTGTGTCCTTTTCCCTTCTGAAACTAAACAATTACTTTGTTTCCACTGAGGGGCCACTCTTTGAAGGCTTGAAACCTTTAACAGGTTCTCTGCATTTCTAGCTTCACATATTGCTGTGTTGCGGTTATAATACTCCCTCCGTTTCATATTATAGGTCACTTTAAACTTTTTAAGTTTATTTCATATTATAGGTTGCTTTACATAATTTCTGGATTATTAATTTCTTTTTTTCCACTTCTACCCGATGGGTCTTTCTAATTCCAATTTTCTAAGTAATTTGACTAAGGGTTTTCTTGGATATTTTGACTAAGTCAATGGATTATTTTATGCATCTTCAATAACTATTATTAACCGGAGCGAGTACTATCTAGGAGAATATTGTTTACATGGACTCTCAAGTTCCTTAAGTAAGCAATTTATATGATTGCATTTTTAGTTTTATTTTCCGGAATCGTTCTGATTTTAGTATAAACATTATAAACATTATAACTCTATTTCATAATCTGAATGGAATGTGCATATTGGTTATGGTTTTTGGAGTTATGGATGCAAATTGCACCATTTAACATGTCCAACTTTGGGATAGATATAATTTGTTGAATAGGCTTTAATGTATGATTCTGTTCTAATCATCCTTCGCCATTTGTATTTACAGATTCGTTTGAAGTTGGAAGTGTATGGATTATCACTTATTGAGGCTAGAGAAACAAAAAGAGAAAAATTGACAGTGGATCAATTCAAGAATGGTGCTCCCTCTATTGGTTGTTCACTGGCGATGAATGGGAGTGCAGATGATGTTAGCACATATTCTAGAGTGAAGCAAACTTCTCTGTTGGATGGAGGCTACAGTAATGCTTGCACTTTGGGCTTGACTGGATTGCATAATCTTGGGAATACTTGTTTTATGAACAGTGCACTCCAGTGTTTAGTGCATACCACAGAGATTGTTGACTACTTCCTCAGTGACTTCCACAAAGATCTAAATAATGAAAATCCTTTGGGAATGAATGTAAGGCCTAGTAAAAGGTTCATTTTATGTTTCAGTTCATATGGAAATCATCGGCAGGTTGCTTTTGGATTTATCTTGTTACCTATGGTTTAGTTTTCTTTTTTAACTCTCACATGTATCTCACATGGACACACAGGCATACGTGCAAGGTAAAAGATGGTAATTGATCTATTTGAATTTGGAATTTATTGTTAGGGGAATCTCGCCAGGGAATTTGGACAGTTACTAAGAAAGTTATGGACTCCAGGAGCAACTCCTGAGGCTCCAAGGGAGTTTAAGTCCGTGATTGCTGGTTTTGCTCCTCAGTTTAGTGGATATAATCAGCATGATTCCCAAGTTAGTTAAGATTCACCTTATCTTGTCAAATTGTGTTTTGTACAAATTTCTTCTGTCATGACCAAGCAAGCTTGCCATGGGAGTTAATGCCAACACCATTATCTTCCGTTCAATGTCGTGGACATAATTTCACATGTTAATCATGCATTAGGAATGTCTCTCTCTTTTACATTTTTTTAAAAAAAACCTATTGTAGGAATTTCTTTCCTTTTTGTTGGATGGGCTTCATGAAGATCTGAATCATGTGAAATCCAAGCCTTACATTGAAGTTAAGGATGAAGATAATCGTCCTGATGAAGAAATAGCAGATGAACATTGGAGGAATCATCTTGCTCGCAATGATTCCATTATTGTAGATTTATGCCAGGTGAGTGCCTACTTCTGTTTCTTCTTTTTTACAGATTTTTATTATTTCTTTGCAATGACTTATTGACTGTAGCAGAAAGCTTCCAGTTTGGTTTATTTTTGAAGGAAATAAAAGATGTCCATCTCTTAAGAAGTGTGTTTTCCTATTCCATAAAAAGAAACTTCTTGGTTAACTGTAGGGTCAATACCGGTCAAGAGTAGTTTGTCCTGTTTGCAAGAAGATGTCCATTACATTTGACCCGTTCATGTACCTATCATTGCCACTTCCTTCTACAATGACAAGGACCATGACTTTGACTGTCTTGAGCAGTGATGGGACTACTTTGCCTTCTCCATTCACAATAACTGTGCCAAAATTTGGAACTCTCAAGGACCTCGTTCAGGCCTTGAGCAAGGCTTGTTCTTTGGGAGAAGATGAAACCTTGCTGGTGGCTGAGGTATGTTTCTATCTTGGTTTATTTTGTAGATTTAGTCTGGAATCTTGTTGTTTGTACATATGATATCTGTATGATGTTAGGTATATAAACTAGCCAGAAAATCTGATTTACTAAAATGAAGTTTTATGATTTGTGAAGACATTCTAACATTAAATTTGATCTGGAGTCGTTTTAGTTTTTATGGGGATATATAATCGAATACTTGAAATACTGGTTTGGAAGAATAATCGACAGCCTGATAGTTCTCTAGAGACATAAAGCTTTTGATTTCCCTACTTGTTTCTCTTGCGCTTCTATGATAAAGTTGATTAGTATTTTGCTTGTGCTTTTGCATTTTTAACACTTAACATGTGCCCGCTGTCTCACCTTTCAGCTTCAATGAATAGGAAGATAAGGGCATGGTAAATTAAGCATGCTCAAAATATTGCTCATGTCGTCGTAGTTTTTAAGGTAATAACACATTCTCTTTGACACCTGAAGTATTGGAATCATCTACAGGTGTTTGATCATACGATTCTCAGTTTTCTCGAGGATCCATCTGACACATTAGAGCTTCTTAGAGATGGTGATCGACTTGTTGCATATCGATTGCCAAAAGACAGTGAAAATTTCCCTTTAGTAGTCTTCACACATCTATATGACGGGTGAGCTTTAGCTGTCATTTAATATCTAATCTTTCAGTTAAACCATCTACCCTTTTGATTTGTGACATGGTCTTAAATTGTGTTCTCTAATAAGATTTTATGTTGGCTGATAGTTCTTTCTTTTTTATCCCATATTTATGATCAGATTTCTATGGTTGTTTCTGAAAGCACTGATTATTTTAGTGTAATAACTGAAATAGCTTATTGATCAATACCATTAAAATATCATCCTGATTTTAAAATGTGGAGAAACTATTAAGTTCTCAGAGTTGATAAATTCTAATTACATTTATATTCTATAGGTCATATATTCCATCATTTACGTAGCATGATGCATGTCTGATGCAAAACTAGTAGACTACTGTATAAGCAAAATTGCTTTAGTTGTGTCTTTGGTAGATCAAGAAGGTTTTTAGTTATAAGCATGAACTTCAACTGGTTGATTAGGCGGGTTCTCAGTTACTGTTGGCCAATGGATCTGATTGGAACCTCTATTGGAGCCATTGATTAATTAAAAAAAAATTAAAAATCAATTACTCATTTCATACACAAGTGTTAAAACAATTTATTTTAAATTATTTCAACCTTGAACCATTTTTTCCAAAAAGAAAAAAGAAGAAATTATCTTGTTTTTGAAGAAGTATAAAACTACTGTTTTAAAAAATATTTTAATTTTTGATCATCTTCTAAACAAAATTATCTTTTGCTTGTAGAAGTAAAAAGAATAAGAGTATTTGTTTTAAATACTTCAAACCTTTTTCTATCAACTAGGGGTGGCATTGAGATAGACTCATGAGCTGCTCACAGCTTGACTTGTTAACAGCTCAATAAGCTAGGCTCAGGAGCAAATAAGTTGAGCGTGAGCCCAAGAATTGGACTTGTTTAGTAAATGAGCAGAGTTTGAGCTTTGATAGACTCGACTTGACGCATAAGCTTGTGAGCCAGCTTGGTAATGCTTATTATATATTTAATATAATATATGGCTTTAATAATTAATTTATATATAATTATATAGGTATAAATATTTACTATTGTTATATTTTTTACTATTATTATATTTTTTAAATTATCAACTTTAGTTGATTTATATAAAAAGAATATACAAATTCATTAGTTGTCTTTTGAATTCTCTATATATATTTTTTCATTTTTCCAATTTTGTTGAAAAGTACAATTATCTTCAATATTTTGTTTATAGGTAATGACTAAACATTATATGGTTTTAGTATTTTTTAAGCCTGTTAAAATATATATAGAAATATGGATGTAATTATAAAATTTAATAAAAATACAAATTATTTGAAAATTAAATGATCCAGTTTATTGACTCGAGCCAAGAAAATGAACTTGTTTTCTTATCGAGCCGAGCTGAGCTAGGATTTAGCTCGAGCTCAGCTTGGCTCGAATCCACCCCTACTAGCAACAATAGAATCCAGCTTTTATTGTTTTCTATAATCAATTTAATTCTTTTTGAAAAATACTTTTATGTTTTAATGTGACACCGGTTTCAACCACCAGTTCAACCGTAGCCAGTGGTTGACTGGCAGGTTGAAACTACCTCGCTCAATCAGTGGTTCGGTTGGCATTAGAGTTTTCCATTGTCATCAACTGCCAACTGGGGTTGATTGAGTACTCTGTTGCCTGTTGGCTAGTTATTAGAGAGTAAAGCTTCTTATAGTGTTCAATTGATATACAATTTTTGACAACCAGATTTATTCTTGTTGCAGAATTGGTACATGCACATTCATGATGGCACATGTGATGTGCGCTTTTGCAATCACTTTGTTTGAATGGCTTAAGTCTCTCTCCACTTTTGCAATCCATTTTTCTTTGTCCACACGTAATCTCCATTTTTAAAGAAGGAAGTGCAGATGCCTTTCGTTCTTCCTGTGCCTGTAACATTTACATTGGATGCCAAATTTAAAGATCTGAATTTTCAAATTAGATGCCATCTTAAGAAAAAAAATTCATACTCCAATCCAAAATTTTCTTCAAACACCTTTTTCCTCCAAAATTGTCACTTTTAATTCAAATATTCAAATTTCCAACCCTAATGTGAGTGCCACACATACTTTTTTTTATGTAACTTTTAATTAAAAACACATCTTTAAATAATACCAACTGAATTTTAGCTGTTTCATTACCTTATGGGGGACCTAATAAGATATCATATCGCACATCTAAAACAAATATAAAAATTTGTATCCAAATATAATCTTTAATTTTTATTCTCAATGCAAATTGTAAACTCCCCCAGCCACAACAAAAAAAAAAAAAAAAAAAAAAAATCAATCCAATCCAGAAATAACTAGATTGTAACTTTGGTACTCTGAAATAACTTGGCAAGATTCATTTGATTCCTTGTTTAACTTTGAGCTGTTATTGTTAGGTCTTCTAATATAGATCTTTGCTGATGTATTATTTCTGAAGTTCATTTTGAATATTTTACTATTATCTGTTTCCTTTTCGTTATGGCATGATTTATTATTTAGGTTAGATGCTCCTGGACGTCCTTCTTGGAAGAAATTTGGCATTCCTCTTGTTTCGAGAATGTCTAGTTTTTCTGAGGGGACCGAGATGCGTAGAGAGTTCCTCAAGTTACTTCGCCCATTTTTAATTCCTGTGGAAGATTTTCCAAATGCCAATGATGATACACGTAATACTGGCAATGAAGATCTGGGAATAGAGGATGCAAATTTGGATCAGGAACTCCATACTGAATTCGAGGGGGACTTGACTAATGTGTTAAAGGATTATGAAATACATATGGCAGAACCGATTCCAATGGCAAAATCTTCTAACACAGTAAATGTGCGTGTCTCCTGGCCGGAGAAATTGTTGGAAGACTATAATACTACCTTACTGAATTCGTTACCAGAAGTTTGTAAACCTGCATTCCTCGCAAAGAAGCCTGATGAATCGTTCTCACTGTACAATTGTCTTGACGCATTCTTGAAGGAGGAGCCTCTGGGACCCGATGACATGTGGTGCGTGTCTTGAAATTTGCATTTGACAACCCTATTTTCATTTCCATTCTCTTGATCTTTCTTTTGATGTGTGGCTGATTTGATCTTCTTTAGGGTTACACAATAGAATGTTCCCGACTTTAATTTAGTTTCCATTCTTGTTGTTTTAGATCTTTCCTTTTCTATAAGACGCTCGTTTTCTGGTCTGTCATTGTTTTTGTCTCAAACTTATTTAGGTACTGCCCTAGCTGCAAATCTCATCAACAAGCCAGCAAAAAATTAGATCTTTGGAGATTGCCAGAGATTCTGGTTATTCACTTGAAGAGGTTCTACTACAGCCAATTGTTCAAGAACAAGCTAGAAAGTTTTGTTGACTTTCCTATTGATGACTTCGATCTCTCATTTTACATGGATCACAAAGATGGCCTAATTGCTCAAAATTATATGCTGTATGCTATCATTAATCACTATGGAGGGATGAGTGGTGGTCATTATACTGCATTCGTCCAAGTAAGTTTATTTATGATGATTTTCTGCAGTTGCTGATATGTATTTTTAGTTCAGTGCTTCCTGTCTTCTCTTGTATTTGCTGTCTGTAGTGCAACTGCAATCAAAATTCGGAGCAGATATTAAATTTCTGAAAGGGCTTTTCTATGAAATAAATAATGCTACTACGATCATATGAACTGTGCCGTAGTTTAGTGTACCTCATTAAGTGGGTTGTTCGTATACTTGTTCGTCCTTTTGAAATTTTCGAAAATGTATCTCTCTAGAGATCATTTGTTAATTGATTACATCTTTTTTGCGGGATTTCCTTTGTCAATTTGCAGCAACGAGGAAGATGGTATGATTTTGATGACAGAAGTGTTCACCCAATAAGTAAAGAACAGATAAAGACTTCATCTGCTTATGTGCTGTTCTACCGGAGGATCAAGGATACTGTATAGAAGAAAAACTGCCTTTGGGGGGCAAAGTGGTAAAGCAACATCTCTATACAATAGGTTGAGGAATCAAATCAGATGCACACTTGACTTGACCGACCATTCAAATACCTTTTTCATTTATTTTTTTAACATCTGTTTTGGAGAGGATAGGAGAGGGAAGGTTACTTGACATCATATATTTTTGTGCACCAATTTTGCTTGCTGTATAGATCCGATGTATTTTTGATATGTTTTTGGATATTCAAATCTTTTAGTTAGTATTCATTTGGTGCCTTTTGACAAGTTTTAACTAATACAGTCCTTTAAAAGATTTTTATTTTTCCATATTCAAAATTTCCTTTGGGCGTGGGACAGTAATTATAAGAATGCACAAGTATATATTTTTTTTCCTTTTAAAATTGAATGGTACAGAGCATCGCAAGGATTTGAATTTATTATTATTAAACTAATTTTATGAGTTTTGAGATGTAAATTTTTATTAAATTAGATCACATTAATAATATGACAGGAGTTATTTATATATATATTTTGATTCTTTATTAATATATATTTTCTCGGATGTATGAAGTATTATTTTTTAAATCACGTAATTGAATGTCTCTATTTTTATATTAGAGGTTGTTTACAATTAAATGTCACATTTCTTAAAATGATTAGAGTTCTAATATGAACTCTTATTTAATCACCTCTTCTTCATTTTAGGATTTACATTCACTTTTATATAATGATTTTACAATTACCTACATTAATGATAAAGATAATTGGTAATTTGGACGTAAGTCAAAAGTCACTCCATATTTTTTCATTTTACTTCGACATCCAAATCCAAATAGAAAAAGTATAAAATTTATTTATTTTTTCTAATCACTCTTTTATTGCCATTGCAGATTATATAAAAGTGAATTAACTGCTTTGGAATTTAAACGGTATTCCTTAGGCCCGGTGGATGGGTCAATGGCACATGTATTTTTCTTTTTTTGTATTGTTTCAAGAAATTATTTTTCTTCCAAGAATTTGATTTCCAAATTTAATCAATACTAATCTTATTCCGTTACAATAGCTAAAAACATTTTCCAATACGTTAATAATAATTTACTATTCAATTCATCCAAGTGAGATTAAATAAAGATTAGTTATCTATCCATCATCATCCAGGATCATCATTGATTTTTCACTTATCGTCATCCTCATGTGATGATCTCAACAGGTTTTAGATTTCCGTTACACTTTTAAAAATTTAACACATATCTTTAAAAGATTAATGGCATTTAAGGTTTAGTCTATATTTTTAAAATTTAACGTATAAAATATATTAAAAAATAACAATTAAAGGATACACCTAATATTTTATTAATTAAGATGATGTGAAGCATAAATATAGTAGGAGATATGGAGTTATCTCCATGCCATTAGACAAGTAAGACATAACAAGAGATATGATTATTAAATATAATATTAACCAAGGTTTTTGTCACAAAGTTAACAATAAGAGATACCTTAATTATTAAAACATGACCAGAAAATTTCCTCATCAAATAAAGTTTTCTTTTTTATATAATTAAATTAAAGTCTTAGATTATAGATTTTGGATGGATTGTATATTCGAGATCCTCATATAATAGTAAAAAAAAAAGAAAACATAATAATAATAATAATTATTACCTCCAAATCGAGTAAAATCATTTCAATACTAATAATATTATCGTTCTTTCTTTCGAACAACTCTCAACATCCTAATCAAAATTTAGTTCAACCTACTATTTTTAACATCATTTACAAAGTTTATTTTTCTAGAAAATTTTGTTATAAATAGTAATAGAAATAGGAAATATGTATTCAATAGGTAAAAACAACAAAAGATAAATGAAATATGATAAGAAAGAATTATTTGAGGTTTGTGTTCAACACAATCTCCTTAAAATAGATTCGCCTCCTCCGGTCCTTGTGCTCGAGGTTGAAATGGATGTCTTTCTCCAAGGATACAATGGACATGATGAAGAAGTTAGCACAAGATTCTTCACCTAGTGAATTCGAACAAGTTGGCTGAAGAACACTATCAAAATGTTTTATGCAATGGAAGAATAGAGAGAAAACTGGTCTTCCGATGATTTTGCTTTAATTCTAAAACCGAAGAGGAAGGCCCGGTTTATATACTAAGGAAGTAGAGGATTAGAAGAAAAACATTAAATTATTTAGAATTTCTAAGTAACCTTTTAGAATTTTGATGAGGTTATTTAGAATTCCCGTGTAACCATTTGGATTCTCGAGGAATCTATTTAGAATTTCAAAATAATCATTTAAATTCTCAATAAAACTTTTAGATTTTTCATATTATCAAATCGAGATAATGAATCTAACAAGTATTGTAGGAGCGATACGTTGAGAAACAATTTTTTCATTCACTTTCTATAATTTTAATGCCAATTTTCCAACAAATTTTGCATTCAATCTCCACACAAAGGAGGGAAGAACGCTTTTGTACCCTATTTTCTATTATTTATAAAGACTGAACAATCAAGAAACTTAATATTGATTTCTTCATTTAGAGTTAGAAAATTGCAAATATAATTTTTATTTATTTTAATTACTTAAAATAATTTCCACACAAAGGAGGGAAGAAATTTCACTTGATAACGCTATTAAAGTTTATAAATTAATTTTATCTTACAATAGATATTAAAGACAAGTCTATAATAATAACACTTAAAGATACGATTGAATAGTTCGGAGGTGAAACTTATATAACTCAAGTCTTGGATTCAAATCTATATTTGAATATAGTTACTTGAATGATTATTAGTTATTTATTATTATTTTAAGTATAAATTAATTTTTATTTCTGAAATAATTAATTAAGTAAATTTATAGTTAAGATTATAGTTTTTAGTTTATTTAAAGAGTTTACAAGAACAATTATGGCAAATTAATTAAGGTGTTTAAAAAGATAGGATAAAATAAAAGTTGAATAAAATTATTCTCACATGATAAAGGGTTATTAATTCATTAAGCCGTAAAGTTTATCTTTCGTTACCATAATTTCCCATAATTTCGTTACCATAATTTCTATTCTCTTCTTCACCGTTATAATTTCCCAAGCACGATTAATCTATTTCAATTCTGTCCAAATCATTTCTTTTCTGTTCAAAACCCTCCACCCAAACTTATTTCTGTTTATTTTCTCATTACTGGGGAGGGGATTCACCTTCGACCTCTAGCTGCCGACCATTTATTTTCCGGCGAGGCATCACTCATGAATTCATCTACTACCGGTAAGTGTGTTAATTTTTCTTCTATCTTAGTCATTGTCTATCTGCAAAAATCCTCCACATGTCTAACGAAACCCTGGCTAGACATCTTCGGTTATTCGTGAAATTTTTTGATATCAATTGGGGAAATCTGCTACTGTAAAGATTGGTTTATTAGAATATCCTTATCTTTTAGTTGCTAATTAAGGGTTGATATGATTAAGAAAAAAGGTTTTTTTGCTTGCTTTCTATCCAGTTTATCAATGCTCTCTCTCTCAGTTTTCCTCTTTGCTTTTATAGATTGGATTTGAAATTGTACTTTTGCATTTCTGTCTATTTTGTAAACGACTTTTCCTTTTATGGGAAGATTTGGTTCGAACTTAACTTAGGAGATTGTCCTCTAAAGAAGTGTAACAACTTACTGCAAAATAGGTAAAATTTTCCCTTTTGCAGATTGTGTTGCCTACCTAGGTAGAAGTTCTGGTTTTGTCATTTTACTGATATACATGTATGATACATGACATATATCGTGGGTTAGTAATGTTTTTTTTTTAAAAAAATTGGTTATAATGAGACGAATTTTATTAGGTGGTAATTTGGTAAATTTTTCTTGCATATTATAACTAGCAGCATTGAACCATGGAGACAAACTTGTATTGAGGGGTTTAAAGTTCCATGGCTACCATGGAGTGAAGCCCGAAGAAAAGAAGCTTGGTCAGAAGTTCATAGTAGATATAGATGCCTGGATGGATCTCCAGCCTGCTGGCATTTCTGACCGTCTATCCGATAGTGTTAGTTATACTGCTATATATGGGTAAGTGATTAGTTTGATCTCTTTCATGTATTCTATTGGATCAGACCTATGTTTCTGCATCTGATTTGTATCCTGAATTTGATTGTTGTGTTGGGTATTTTTCTTTTGCAACCATATATAACCTTGTAGAAATATCCTGTTGAGAGTGAAGATTTCTAAAAGTTGACCCAGAAAATATTGTGGGGCATGAATGTATGTTTTTACCTACTTTAACTAGATAAGACATCAGGACCTGGCTTGTGATTTTCTTTTGTGAAGAGCAGGTATTGGGAACCACAATTGAACCTACCTAGGATTTAGAAAATTGGATAGATCATTGAGCCACTCTGTTCTTTTGAGTTTATAAAGATACTACTGAGGACTTGACAGGGTGGCAGCAACAGAGTGTTGATAAGAATTAGATTTTTGTGTGTCCACTATGTATGTTTTGGTTTGACTCTGGGTGAAGCAAACCTAGGATGGAAATCTTGAGCAATCTCCACATTACTGCAGCTTCATAAGTTATAGCTTAGTCATTAGAAAGAAAATTTAGATTATTAAAGATATTATTATCAAGGACAAGTTCATTGAGCAAGTCTCTGCTCTATGAGTCCTGAGAGATACTACAGAGGGTATGCTAGGTTAGCATCAGCATGATGATAGATAAAAATTTCAGTTTGAACCTGTATATGCTAAGGGATTCATTGAGTGTTTTAAAATATGAAATTTGCATGATTGGAAAAGTTGGAATACTCGACTGTTGTCAAAAGCTGCTTCTAATTATGTACATACAATGATAGACATTGAATATTAAATACATTAAAAAATATATATTTTTTTCTTTTGTTGTGTTAAATACAAATCTCTCTCTAATAAAAACGGATTCTTTATTATAATAGTTATGGCCTTTTCTCTTTATAAATATATGAAAATTTATTCCTTTTATTTAAATATTTTAATATGAATTTCATAAATATGCAAATAGAGATATAAACTTTCCAAAAGATTGTTAACCTACTATAAGAAACAATTTCATTTAAATAAATATAATATTTATTTTGGACATTTTTTATATGACAATTTCCAAATACATAAATTTATTGGGTGCATTTGGATATACACTCAGTTCTTTAAAATTATAAAAAGTGTTTTTATTGAATTTTTGAGAAGAGTTTTTTAAGTTTCTAAAAGGCTAAAAGCCATTTGGATAAAAATGGTTGAGAAATTGTTCAAAATATTAAAAGAGTTTAAGTACCCTTTAAATTTATGATAGAATTACCAATATACCCTAAAAGAATCATCAAATTCTCTAATCGCACAAAGGAGATCGTAGCAAACCCCAAATTGGAAAAAAAATTGAATTTTCTTGGTCAATATATACTTGTCTGGAGGCTAATCCTTTGCTTTCGCAAATTCTAGGACTTGCCAAATGAAACCCATCTCATAGCCTGCAGCCTCCATGGAAGCTAAGCTGAGCTTTAAGTCCGTGGTCTAAGAAAGTTTCTTTTTCATTGAAATTACCACTTTTACAGATATCTTCTTTGTGTTTCTCTCTTGTAGGAGGACACATTAGTTGGGAAGGTCCAAGACCCTCTTTTGTGGTAGTCGGAGTTACGAATTAGAAGTGAGATCAACATCCGATTCTTCTATTTTTGAAGATCATATCTGCTTCTTGTCCTGTTGGTGTTGAATTGTCTAAATCCAGCCTGACCTGCAATTCTTTCTCCTTAAGCTAAGGCCTAATACCTCCTTTGAGGATATATATATTTTTTAAAGTAGAAACTGTATCTAAGCACAGCCTTCAGCCAGATATAGTTCACCAGTGAAAGGAAAAAATTAGACAGTTCAATGAGTAGAGAAGGGCATAAAAGGAAAAGAAAACAGAAAGTTTGGGTTTTGGATCTAAGAACACCTCCAACAATTTTTCTGATTTCTTAGTTAATATTGTTGGTTTTTCAAAAATTGAGTTAGGACAAACCAAGTTAATTGTTGTCCAAATGAAATTTTAGCCAATTCTTAGTTTTTAGAAACTAAAATCCACCTGTCCAAATGGGCCCATTATGTTAATTCTGATTGTTCATAATCACATTTTGTAACTGCTTTGATAAAATGGCTCTAAATGGATGTATGGATCTGGCTCTAGATTTGTATTAAATAACTATATGTTCGTTTCTTTAAGAAGAAAAAAAACAACCTTTCTAGAAGAGGAGAGAGCGGAAGATAAGAGTAAGGAAATAATAGGACTTAGCTTACTATTAATCCAAGACCTGAATGTCGAACAAAAACTCTTCATTCTCTTGTGTAACAAAGACAGGATCTTTGAGCAGCTCTTTGTTCTTCTGGAGAGATGCCGCTGAGGGGCATGTCAGGCTGACAACGGTAGAATGTAACATATGAACTTCAGTTTAAAGCTGTATATGAAAAGTGTGCCTATGGGTCTGGCTCTGGGATTGTATTACTGAATAATTGTATTTTTTCAGAATCTTTTTAGGATAGATTGGGGATAATAAGGAGCGGGGAGGGGATAAGGGAAGATATGGAACTTATACCATATGAACATGAGTCTAAATCAAACAGGAGGTATGCTACCATTAAAACAAGTTTTTTTGACAACTCCAGTCATTTTGTATTTCTAATTTAGTTTCTTTTTCAGTTGCATGCCCTTTCTTGTCTGTAGTGTCTTTTCTTTCTAATAATTGGAACTCATTGAAGGACAGGATTGCTCAAGACGTTGTTGAAGGGCCTCCTCAGAATCTTTTGGAATCTGTGGCTCAACTCATCGCATCTAGGACACTGACAAAGTATTCTCAGATTTCTGCTGTCCGTGTGCAAGTTGGCAAGCCACATGTAGCTGTGCATGGCTCTGTTGATTATCTGGGGGTTGAGATAATTAGACATAGAACTACCCATATATAAATTTAGATATGGCTGCAAAAATACCATGATCTGTTCTTTTGTAGTTTGGTTTCTTGGTTGTCTTTTGTGGGGAAATGTATGCGATTCTAAATTTAGGTATGTATTTGTTAGCGGTGTCCCGCTTACCTCTTTATTGGTATTTGGCCCATTTGGGGTAGGAAGGCACGGTTTCCATCAATGTTGGAGATTTTCTTATTAATTGAGAAAGGTCAGAATATTCTCAGTTGAGATGATTTGTAAGTTTTTCGATGAAAAGTAATCTCAGGTGATAAAAAAAAGAAGAAGCCAATCCTTAGTTGTACTTAACTGAGGAACAACGTTGCTGTCAAGTATTGCACCGTAACGTATGTTTTAACTCAGAAAACAATGTGCTAGAAAAGCATCATGTAGGCGATCTGTAAAAGATTTTTCTCAAGGAACTCCAATTGTTCTTTTGCTGATCTAGGCAGACATGAAAATGGAAAGCAATACATGACTTTGCCACGGGCAAAAAGGAGAACATAACCATGCTTTGAAATTTCAAGGGTTATCTGTCAAGCTAATTCACTTTGGCATTACAATCTTTTTTATGAGAATTTGAACCCAAAAATAAAGATAAGAACTTGTAGAAACGCATTTCCTCCTGCGCAGGATTACAACTCTTGAATAATAGACAGAACAAGTCAAAATCATTCAAGCATCCATTGCACCAGGGACATGGTCTTTTGATCTGCCTTTGCGGTTCCATACCGGAGTGGTCTCAATAAGCTTATGTGGGACAAGACGCTTTTCTCGCTTAGTAAGCTTGCGGAAATTTGCTACTTTCAGCTTAGCTATCTCAGCTTCCTCATCTGCAGTTATCTCCCTAATTACTACTGTCAGTCTACATTCTGGTCGTACTTTCATTCCAGATCTACCTTTAGCATGGTATGATACCCTCTTTTTGTAAAATCCCTTTCCAACAAATGCCTCAGCTACAGATGAAAGGATTCATATATTAAAATGGAACATAGAGTAAGAACAACACATATCAATAACTCACTCAAATAGTTTACCAACAAGAAGGCGATCACTGTCAAATCCATGATTATGAATTGCATTTGCTCGGGCTGAATGTATGACCTGCAAAGTTTAGAAGGCATTGAAATATCCCTTCTTTGGGAAAGACATGGACATAATTTTCATGCTTGAACTTTTGTTTAATCTAATATCAATCATCTATAGTAGCACGCCAACATTTTCTATATGCCAATGCAGATTTTGTATTAGGCTTGTTGGTTTTCCACCCCAACAAAAGAGCTTTGGAGGACATAGACCCAAATAAATGCCAAATAAAATCCATGAGAATAATACCTTAACCCCTTTCAAATAAATCCTAAATTTATATAGAAATTCCCAAATCATTTCACCACTCCTTAACTTTGTATAATAATCCCCAACATATTTCAAAAACTTCAAGGATTGCCAATTGTTCATCACATGTCAACAATAATATCACCTGATAAACAGTTTTTGCAGCTCGTTTTATTGTTACTTGCAACTGCAATAAAGCATCTTCAACACGCATTCCACGGACCAATGCAGCTACCAAGTTCACCTTTTTAGGACTCTGAAAAGAAAATCTCCAGGTCAACAAAATAATGGTCAATGCTGAAAGCATTAAAGGATACCAGAACAAGAGCATAATGCCAAATATGAACTTTAGAGTTGAGATGTTGCTTTTAAACCTCAAAACAAGTGGATTTAGAGTTATCCTAGTGGATTAGAAAATATGAGAAGAGTGGTGGCCATTATCTAGCCCTGAGTACTCTAAAAGTGCATTTGAATATGTCAGCTGACTCATCTCCTACCATGAATTCAATGTTTATACAAACATTTATAATAACCAAGGCAGTTAAATAATGCATCTGAGACCTGCTTTATTCCCTTTAAAACTGCCTGCACTGTTGAAGGTTTACACACTGCTTTCTCAGTTTTACTTTTTCCACTGTCTAATGCTAAAACTGGAGAGAATGGCGATGCAACAGGAGTTGCATCTGCAGAATCTGCAAGTAATGTCCTTGAACCAGTGAATCCCTGCCAAAAGAGATGTAGGAACTTCTGATTTGAAAAGGCAAAGAAAATAATAATCCACAGCATTTGTTACATACATACATTAAGAACCCAAGATTATTAACCAGTGCTTTTTAATCTTGTGAAACCGAACAACATGAGAATGCAAATTCTTACATTCAGGCTATGCAATACATATTATAATAAGATATCCATGCAACAAATTTGTTGAGCACTACATTTTGCATTTGAGTAATTTCAACGTATCAGAGATCCCTTTTTACAATATAGGATATGAAACTGAAAACAAATTCTTCCAAATTTGAATATTTTCACATACATTGCTTTTTCCTTTTCTTATAAGTTAGTGCAGGTAAGAGAATTTTAAACAAGACGGAAAGAAACAGACAGTGAATCATTCAATATTGAAGAATCAAAAGCAGCACCATGCCATCAATGTTGAAAGAGGGAACGCTAATTACCAACTGCTGGAAATACTGATATAAAGGCCTTGATTGACATGGAAAATGAGGAATCCGGAGAGTTTGTGAATAAGGCACTTCACCTGCAAAATTTTGTCAGCCAATTAGCTGATCATCCATGGCCAGAATGCTTTGAGATTTTTCAATTAATATATGGATCTCAGAGAACAAAAGATCTGTTCAATCTCAAAACCAAGTCCAGGTAGTAAATCAGAAATGAAAGAAAGACTTATTTGTAGTCCCCTAGACAGGACAAATCTCCAACATTTTCGTCAAAGGTGTGATCATATTCCATTATGTTCTCCAAAGACATCCAGCACTATAATGAAAGGATTCAATACATCATGTTCCTGAAATGGCAAAGGAAACGTACCAAGTACTGGGGAAACCTTTGTATGATAAGAAAAGTTGATAGGAGTAATTTCCTGGTTTTTAATTCTCCTCCCGGCTTGACGCAGAAGAGACTGAAAATGCCGTTGCCAGCCCACCATTGCCAAACTTCAAAGAATTCTCAAGCACAGTTACCAATGTATGATATCAAAACATCTATGAAGAAACACAGAAATTAGTTCAGAATATTGAAAGAAAATAGAAAATAGGTCCAGACGAGCAAAATACTGAACAAAGAACGCTAATAAAAGTAAACATTTATTTCACAAATTATGTTTTATGCAAGATAACAGTCAATTGTTTTGCTACGTTAAATCTTTTTCCTGTATTTATAATCAGATTTCTGGTCTGACTTTTCAGGGAACATGTGTAATGCAAGAAACATCAAGCAACTGCACAAGCCGCATTGACTAAGCAAGATTAGGATAACCCGACTCAGCTAATTCCTATTAAAATTCATCAAGCAAAAGCATAATTCCTTGAGTACGAATAATTCAGACAGTCAAGCACTAACATCAAAACACAAAACCTTAAGGAGCACAAAATTACAAAGAACCAATTGGTAAAATTAACAACAGCGAATTTGAGATAGAATGAATCATACCAAGAATTTCAGGAGTGAGGACTCCGTTGAGTTGGCAGATTGAGCAGAAGCGCTGCAATTGGAAGCACGGCTTTCCGGGGGTATAACTTTAAGCCAAGGAAATTTGAAATGGTTAACTGGGTCTGATTTCTTCTCTAGCCCGTTTGCCGTGTATGTTGCTCTTGCCAGTAGCCACTCAGGCCCGTTTGGGTTGGATTTTATTGCAACGGTTCTAGAACAAATACCCACCTTGTTAAAGTGGGCGACGGGCTTCTATGGCCCATATTTTGCATGAGAGAGAGCGTGACCAACGATTTTGTCCAAGACCTCCCCGCCCCCGCCTTTTTTCTCTTTCTAATTGTCTTCTTCTTCTTCTTTTTTTTTTTTTTTATAGTTAATTTCTCTTTTCAAGGAACTTTGTTACACATATATTATCTATTTTATATTGGGTACGGTTTCAAACTATCCAATCTCTATCTCATTGAATTAAATTGGAAAAGTTAAATTGGATCTTGTATAATAATATTTATTATATGATTTGATAGATAATAATAAATTTACTATCACTCTCTATTAAGAATGATTTTAGATTTAATATTTATTAATTATTTACATTTATTATTAATACATTAATTACAAGAATATATATATATAAATATAAAGCAATCTATTAGATTAAAATCAAATTTTATCGTTTAAACAGAATTAATCAATTTAATGTAACCTACTAAAAATAAAATTATGACGTAATCAGTTTTGGTTTGAATTGGATTGGATTAGATGATTTGACCCCTTTCTACCTATTTCGTGCCACATGATTAGCACATTGTATGATGAGAGAAATTGAGGAAAGAATTGGTTGAATCATGCAAGCGGAAATATAGTGTGTGTGATTGTCGTCAAAGAGAAGAAAGAAACAACCTATTGGCTTGGCCTGTTCAAGTGGTTAATATTAATATTCTTGGCTCGACTGTTGGATATTATTGTCTTCGTTAGAAAGTTAGACTTCACATTTCCTCTCTACTCCAACCATTTGGCGCGTTCATCAGCTATATATAGATTCAAAGATCTAATTTCCTATATATCCTCGAACACTGAAATTGATCTACATTTTAAAGAGATGATAATAATAATATTTTGGAAAAAAGGATCCACTACCATAAAAATGGGCTTTAAGGATGTTTGATTTAAGGACATTTATATGTAAGTGTCCTAATAGACCATTATTAAGGACGTTTATTTGAGAAAAAAAATTAAGGAAAATTGACTTATTTAGTCCTCAAATATTTTACGTTTGGTATCTTTAGTCATTATTATTATTTTTTAATCTTTTAGATTCTCAAAATAAAATCGATGTGTGGATTTGGTCCTTTTTCAACTGTTCCGGCAAAACCTCACCGGACCAGCAAAAATTGTTTATGTAGTGAAGGGTAAAGTGGGTATTTCAAATAAAAATTAGGGTATTTAGTCCTCAAATACTTTACATTTATTATTTTTGGTCCTTATTTTTTTAAAAAATCTTTTAGATCCTCAAACTAAAATCGATGTACGGATTTAATCCTTTTTCAACTGTTCCGACAAATCCTTACCAGGCCAACAAAAATTGATTGTATAATGAAGGGTAAAGTGAGTATTGCAAATATCTGTATCCTATAACCCATTTACCCAAAAGAGTGTTTTGATTGAAGTTTAAAATGTCTAAAATGTCTTAAGTGGAAAAGCTCCAACTACTGAATCAAGTGAGTCATTCTTTCACTTAATGAATAAACTACCAAATGTTTATGGTATTTTAAATTCAATTTTTCTCTAATCAGATATTCTGTCCGCAATTGGGTTGGAGGATGAATAAAACAACAAAAAAGGATAGAAAAAACTCCTCACATAAGACCGATCAGGTTTTGCAGAAAACAAGGACTGAGGCCACCAGAATTTTCGTGTATTTGAAACAAAGTGTTCGGAGGTGGGAACGTTCTGCTATAGGATACAGAAATTTGAAATACCCACTTTAACCTTCACTACACAATCAATTTTTACTAGCATGGTGAGGATTTGTCGGAACAATTGAAAAAAGGACCAAATCCGTACATCGATTTTATTTTGAGAATCTAAAAGATTTTTTTTAAAAAATAAGGACCAAAAATACCAAACGTAAAGCATTTGAGGACTAAATACGCCAATTTTTATTTGAAATACCCACTTTACCTTTCACTACACAATCAATTTTTGTTGGTTCGGTGAGGATTTGCCGGAACAGTTGAAAAGGACTAAATCCGCACATCGATTTTATTTTGAGGATCTAAAAGATTAAAAAAAAAAAGGACCAAAGATACCAAATGTAAAATATTTGAGGACTAAATATGCCAATTTTTCAAAAATTAATTATTTTTATTATATAGTTTTTAGAACGTTTATGGGTAATTTTAATATTATTAATCAAATTAAGGAAATTTATAAATGTCCTTAAAAAATCAAATTATTTAGAATTAGAATTAAGGACTTTTTTTTCAGAAATAGAATTAGAGAATTTGAAAAGAAAACATTTAATGACGTTTATAATTTTCTTAATATAATGAAAATAGAATTAAGGAGGTTTATATTTTTATTTTAGAAAAAAATATTGTATTTGTAATTTTTTTGGACGTTTGGAATAAAAATTATTATAATTGAATTATTTTAGAGACATTATAAATGTCTTAGAAAATAATAATTTAAGTCAAATAAATATAATTATTTAGGGATATTTAATTTGGTCCGTAAATATAATGAAAAAAAATTAAAATTGAATTTGTGGCTCAAAATTTGGAGCCAACTTATTTTCTGAAATTTTCGGACAGCCTAATTTTCTTCCCCCCAAAGTTAAAAAGACATCGTTTTGTGAAGTTTGCAAACTTCAATCACCTTAGCACACATACATCTGCAAACTTCAATCATCTCTTAGCGCGCAAACATTTCCTCTCCTCAAAGCTCAAGTGTTTCCTTTCAAATTTTTTTTTTTGGATTCTTCATCTACTGCAATTGCTGCCTTCCGTTGCCACTTTAATCAGTCTTTGTTGCATTGTTCTTTGGCATCAACACTATCCTCTCGCCTCTACAGAGCCACCATTATGTTCTAGGAAGGTAAAAATCTTCCCTTTTTGTCTATAGCTTTGAGGAAGATGTTGCCTAAGACGGTTCGTTACCCATTGATCCGCTTTTGTCATTATTTCAAGCTATTGTGTTCAAAAGAAGTTCATCCTAAAGATGTTTTTGAGTTAGAAAAACAAATTCCTACCATACTTTGCTAATTAGAAATGATATTTCCTTTTTTTTTTTTTTTGATGTGATGGTTCACTTGACCATTCATCTGGCTACTGAGGTTAGGCTTGGAGGGCCTGTTCATTATCGTTGGATGTATCCTGTGGATAGGTTAGTCAAAACACACCATCATTCTACATTTTCCTATTTCGTCCATTTGCTCTAAATATAATTCATCTTGTGTGTTTCACTCTCAGGTATTTGGGCAAACTTAAATCCTACGTTAGGAATAGAAATCATCCGGAAGGATGCATTGCAAAAGGTTATGTGGTGGATGAATGCTTGTCATTTTGCTCTTTATACCTTGCAGATTATGTAGAGACAAAATTCAATCACATAGGTAGAAATGAAGAAGTAAATGTTCTATATAAAGGCTTGGATGTATTTGCTAGAGTTGGGAGATCTCTTGGAAAGGGTATTGCAACTACGTTTGATGAAGATACATTGAACAAAGCTCACCGATACATACTTTTCAATTGTGATACAGTTTGCCCATACATAAAGTGAGTAATTAAAACATTTTTATGCCAAGAATAACTCCAGTCATAATGTCAAGATAACTGATAGTGCATATTTTTTTCAAATTGCATCGAAGAATAGTGGAAGAAGAACATCCACGAGCCTCCAAACATGAAATAGAACATCTCCATAGCAACAAATTTGCTAGTTGGTTTTGAAATCATGTAAAAACTTCCATTGAAGCATTCTACTAATTTCATAATTTTGCAAATAACCCCACTTTGCTGATTTTTACTAATTATATGTCTTCCAATTCTTAGGTTGTGTAGCCGAAATTGAATGATGATTCTATTTCAGATAATTTGAAATCATTAGCTCAAGGGGCAAACCTAGCGGGATGGCAATATGATAAGTTTGTGGTGAATGGATTTAGGTTTCATACAAGAGACGTGGTGCCCAAAAGGAAGACACAGAATAGTGGAGTCTCAGTTAATGTTGCCACTCCAAGCTTATGGGATGCGAATCCAATTCTTGGAGAAATGGCTTACTATGGAATTTTAACTAGAATAATTGAATTGGATTATAGTCATGGACTGAAGATAGTGCTCTTTGATTGTGATTGGGTTTCAAAAGGCAAGAAGTTGAAACAAGATGAAGATGGTTTCGCTTTGGCAAATTTCACAAATGTGAAAAATTCATAATGAACCTTTCATCATTGCAACACAAGCATCGCAAGTATTCTATGTGTCGGATCCACAAGATAGTAGTTGGAATGTTGTCATTAGAACTTATCCTAGAAGTGCCTATAAAGTGGAGCAAACTTGTGAAATAGATGAGTATTTGCAAAGTGAACCATGCATTCTCCCAAATAAGGGGGTTGTACCTTGGGTTAGAGAGGGTGTACTCGGAGTTGAAGTAGATTTGGATCACAAATAATGACTTTTTTCAATTGTCATGTTTCAACCAAAGTACATTTTATCCATTGTCATTTCTTTCAAAAGTTGTTTGGCTGCGTTGACTTAGTTTTGAATAGGAATGAAGACTTGAAATCTATGGAATTTGATTTATCATTATATGCTTATATATATATATATTTATATATATTTGTTTAGATTTCTTATGTGTTGTGGTTAGATAGTAGTATTTAAACTTGTTGAATGTGGTCAATTTAACAAAGCCAATTTTTGCAATCTTAGCAGCTAGATATGAAGACAAGAGGGCAGGGAATACAATATTTGAATAAGGATTCAACTCAAAGATTTGAGTTGTCTAGCAAGGAGTTTTCTGCATATGTTGAGTATGTTTCTATGCTTGACTGTAGATCACTTTTACATTTTCAGGTTTGAATCAATTTTAATGTTTACTTATTGGAGTTCATAAAGCTGATCATTGTCGTCAAACTTGAGCAAAATATTGAACTTCTAAACTCTTGTTTTCATTCATTTATGAAGGAATCTACCTTTTTAAACTATAATGTGAAGCTGAAATTTTACAATATATGCTTGCTTGTCTTTTGTGTAGCCAAATATGGGAGACAGTTTCTCCAGAACGTCGAGATATATTTGAAGTTTTTGATTGTCTGTGGTTTGGAATGTACCAAAAAGTTGCCACTAAAGCAAAGGTGTTACATTGGATTAAGAAAAAGCAAGTGTTCAAGAAGACTTATGCTCTTATACCTGTTGTGGAACAGTAAGTTTGCTAACTTTTGGTTCCAGATTTTATTAACCCTTTTGTATACATTATGTTCTTTATTTTTTACCCAACTAAATTTTTTTTTCCTTTTCCGTCTTACCTTTTTATTTTGTCAAGCTCCCACTGGTACCTGATCTTTATGGTCAACCTTGGTGGAGAGCATCCATGTATTTTACTTCTTGATTCATTGAAGGGTATTGTATCACCTTTGAAGTGCAAGAAGTAATCAAAAGGTAATTTCTGTTAAAATATCAGATTTCCATGTAGCTAGATTTTGTGAAAAAAGTAAATACTAGCCTTAATGCTTCTTTTTGAGAAATATGCAGGTTTTTGGTTAGTGTCTATATGATGCACCAAAGGGCTAAAAATTCTGGTTTTATAAGAAACATACCAATAAGAACTCCTGAGGTATGATTAACTTAATTCCTTTTTTTTTTTTTTTTAACTTTGTGATTGAAAGTTTAAGGTTCTAAATTAAATTGGCTAACAAGTGGTTAAATGTACTTGTAGGTTCCACAACAAACAAACAATATTGACTATGGGTTTTATGTCCTCTTATTCGTTAGCTTGTTTATTGCTCATGCACACATGGAATTTGATTTGTCAAATGATTACCCTTATTTTGTGAGTTACAAAACAAAAATTTCAGTTATTATAGGGTGATTTTTCAATGTATATGCTGCTTTATGTCCTCTAATGACTTCACCTTGCTTTGTAGATGACACGTAATTGGTTTTCTCTGGAAGAATTCAATGTATTTTGGAAGCATATTATTAGTGGCAACTCAGTAGAATATGCTGAGGAAGACATTGAAGATAACTTTTATATTGAGGGTGTAGATGATGATCAAGGTGTCCAAGGAGATGTTCATAAAGAAGTTCAAGCTAATGTCTAAGGAGATAATCAAGTTGATTTCTATGGTGTTGAAGATGATGTGGACAAGGTAGAAGACTTCCTCAAAGTCAAAGAACCACTTTTACAAGTTGATGGAGATAATCGTAATGTCGAAAGTACAAATTTTATTTTACATATTTTAAATTTTTCTAGCAAACTTTTATTTCTTATACTGATATAACTCTTGATTAACATTTCTCCATCTCCAAAGTAGGTTCTAAAAAAAGAAAGAGAAATGTTAGAGGCAAACTTTCAAAGCTAATTTGTATGGACGTCCTAAGGAGATCGGGCTTATTAAGGTACAATTTGGAAAAACCGGGAAGTCGTATGGTGAAAATGGTTGAAAATTTGCATAATTTTTGGGGACTATAGCTAGGAATGGAAAAATTGTCCCCTTGCACATCTCAGATTGGAGGTTAATGCCGGATGAAAATTTGAAGGGAAATGTTGGAAGTGGTCAAGGTAAGTGTATATGCTGCTTTAGATTCATTTATATCACTAGTAAATTAGCTAACTATTTTTGGATGACAGTCAAAATTCGACATTCCTGAATATGTCGAGAGTTTGATATTGACATCAATAAATAAGAAGTGGAAGAGTTTTAAATGTGAGTGCAAGTAAAAGTTCTACGATCCTAGCTTATCCTATGAGGTTTAAGTTTTAAATAGAGATTTACCATGTGAAGAGGACCACTGGAAAAATTTGATAGAGTTTTGGGCAACTGAAGTTTCAATTGTACTGTAGTTGATTTTCTTTTTTCTTCTTTCTTTAAAAGCTTCATGCAAGTAAAAGTAATCTATTAATTGAATGTGTACTAATATGTTCATTGCTAGAAAAAAGTAAAAAAAAACAAAGAAGTAAGGGAGAAGAAGGAGCTCAACCATACTATTGGCAAAAAAGGATTCTATGAAATTGAAGTGGGTAGGGTAGCAACCGGTCGTTTATTATATTTTTCTCAAGTTATAGTAGTTTATTCCTTTATTAAATTCTTCTACCAACACATTTAGAATGTAGGTTCGTGAAACAGGCAGAGTTCCCTCATGTGCCGAAAAATTTAAAAAGTATTACACTAGGATAAACAGAATACCATCTAGTTTAAGTGCTTCAACCAAAATGGTCTCAAGGACATTTAATTTAGACTACTTAATCATTTTAAAGAAGTATATTATATTATGTATTAATTTCATAACTTAACACTATTATCAATGACTTTTTTTTTCTTTTTTTTGGTTCGTGTAGTTCAAAATGGATGAACTTAAATAGCAGCTTCCACCAGACAACGATGATGTTCTTGGCCTTAATGATATTTTCTCCCAAGTCATGGGTCCAGAAAAATGTGGAATTGTCAGGATGATGGGAACTGGAATCAGAGAAAAATATGTTTTTTGCCATGTCCTGGGAAAGAAGAGTCTTAGAAGTCAAATCATGGAAAAGGACTTTGGTGAACAAGAAGAGCCTTCACCTGTCATCACGCCAATTCAATTTGTTTCATCAAGCACATTTTTTCCTACAGAAGCCCGAAAACTAGAGGTAAATATGGATTATAAGTTATATGTATATGCTCAAAATAAAAATTAGATGTGACTTATCATTGGATTTCCTCAGCATTTGCATAATTGTGGATTTTGGGGTTAATAGATTTGTATGGTGTAGCCTCAAGAATCATCTCATCAATATTTTTATGTTGATTTGTTGTCAAAGTTTTCCTATCATGACACACATTTGTCCATATTGTTTAATGTCTGAATAATGACCAAAATAGATGAAAAATAGGCACCTTATCAGACTAAAAACACAGAGAAAAAAAAGACTAAAGGCTATTCAAGGTAATCGAGAGGAAAAAGGAGCAGAAGAAGGAAGGAAAAAATTCAAGGTCTTCAAGACTATTCGAGGGTTCATAGTAAGGAGTTTCTCTATTTTAGAATCCAATCAGTTATCCTTTTTTGGTGAGGAATTCTTGATCTTTTTTTTTTTATAAAAAGAAATGGATGGTCATGTTTTGAGGAAAAGTATTGTTTTTCCTTATGTAATGTTGGGAGATGATTCTTGTCTTGGGTTTTGATTGTTGGAATTGGGGGTTTGGATGTTGAATGGAAGTTGAGCAGTACCGAATTGTTTTGTGGCTTAATAATTCTTGCATGTTATGTTTCTTGTTTTATATAAAGAAATGGATGGTCATGTTTTGAGGAAAAGTACTGCTTTTCCTTATGTAAAGTTGTCTTAGGTTTTGATTGTTGGAATTGAGGGTTTGGATGTTGAATGGAAGTTGAGTAGTACCGAATTGTTTTATGGCTTGATAATTCTTGCGTGTTATGTTTCTTGTTTTATAAAAAGAAATGCATGGTCATGTTTTGAGGAAAAGTACTGCTTTTCCTTATGTAATGTTGGGAGATGATTCTTGTCTTGGGTTTTGATTGTTGGAATTGAGGGTTTGGATGTTGAATGGAAGTTGAGCAATACCAAATTGTTTTATGGCTTGATAATTCTTGCATGTTATGTTTTTTGATCATGCCATGACGTCTTCTTCAATTTATTGAGAATCACCAATTTGGTAACTAAAGTAATGCTCAAAATCAATATTCATAACCCATTATTTCTTTGTTTTTTCTTTGTTTTGTTCTTTAAGCTATTTTAGAGTCCAACTAGAACTAAACCAAACAAAATAATACTAAACCAAAATCTGCATTCTTTCTTAAATATGCAAATATTTCAAGGTTGTACATATGGTTTATTTTTGGTTTAGTATTATTTTGTTTCAATATTTTGCATTTATCTTCATTTATTTTGATTTATGATTAACAGTTTTAATATTGTAGATTCACTCGTATGTAAAGTTGAAGAGCATGATAGATGAATCATTTGTTGCAAAAGAATATATAATGGCTATGGATCCATCCAAACCATTTGGGAAGGGGTTTTTGTGAAGTTTACATTGATGTTGCTATTAATGCTGAGGAGCAACTAGCACGACCAATATCGGGCTTATAAACCATTGGAGAATCATTAGGTGTAGGGATAGCATGGTCTATCTTTCGGGTGAGTGTATTACTTTTTAAATAATAGATTTGTTATATAAAAATATATCACTAAATTATATTCATTGTGCATTTTTCAGGTGGTTGCAAATAAGGTAGAACATTCGAGAAAAATATTATGAGAATACATGACAACAAAATTGTTTTGGTTAAGGTAATTAAAAGCAAAAATGTCATTTTTTGATTAAATTTATTGATGGAAAAACAATTCCATTTTTTACATGTAAATATATTTATAAGTAGGTTTTGAATGGTATATATACTTTCTCTTTAGATGTTTTACATTTACTTTTAATATATAAATATATAACATTTTGTTATTTAATTAAATATATTCTATTTATTGTTGAAGCTTCTTTTAATGTGATTTGAGATTGATATTTTTTTTTTCATTGAATAGGTTAATTTGTAAAATTAATTTAAAAATGTTTTAATTAATCGTAATACATGACACTTTTAAACGTCATAGAAAATTCTTCAAAATTAACAATGCAGACTTAAATAAACGTCTTTAATTATAATATGTATTAATTTTATTAGTTAAAAAAATATATAAGGACCTTTAGTATGGTTACTAATTCATATATTTAACGACGTATAAGTGTCCTAAATATATAATTAAGGACGTCTATAAGTATCTTAAAATTATAATTAAGGATGTATATAAGTGTTCTAAATATATAACTGAGGACAAATATAAATGTCATAAATAATAAATTAAGGACATATATTAGTGTCCTAAAATATATAATTAAGAACGTTTTTAATGTCTTTACAAAAAAAAGGACATATATAAACGTTCCTCAATGTGATAATATAGGACTTTTAAAAATGTCTCAAAATTTAATATAAAGACTTGAATAAAGGTCCTTAAATGTCTAATAAAGGACATTTTAAAACTTCCTTAAAACTAAATTAGGACGCAAATCATATTATACAAATCTTGACATTTAGAAATGTCACAAACGTCCTTAATTTCATAAACATCCTTATATATATATGTCCCTATTAAGGACATATAAAAATGTCACTAAACGTAATTTTTGACGTAGTGTCACTTTCTATTATTACACTGAATTTTAAATATTTTAGCTAAAATTTAGTTAATACAAGAATAGAAAGGTGGGAGAAGAAATGTCTCATCAAACATTTAATTGATCCTTTATTGTCATGTATTATGTATAAAAACCTTGAATACTTTACTCCAAGAAGAACTAATATGAGGGCATTCCATTTCTTACTTAAATTCATGTAAATCTGCACTTGGACATGTCTCTTGTTAAAGAATTCATGGAGCCTTTATCTATCCACAAAGGAGTTCCAAATATTTATAACCATTTTGCAATCTGTTAGTGCATATAAACAAGTCTCCTCAAACCTACCACATAAGTCACAACGGGGATCAATTCGAATATGACGAGCATATAGTATATGATTAGTCTTGAGGCATTAATCCCACCTAACTTGTCATAAAACTAGAGAGAAGCGGAAATGAATTTTAACATCCGAAATCCTACTCCACTGGTTGGCTTCAGGCGAAGCAAGTCCATGAATGAGAGACCTAGCAACTTTCGAAGAGAATTTCCCAGTGTTGGAATGTTCATCATAGCAGGGTTGGTCTGCAACCTCTTTCTCTGGTTAGGCAAGTTTAATCAGATCAAATGTTTGAGCATCCAAGCAACTTGGCAATTCGCTATTCTCCATCTAGAAATATGCAAATAATATCTAGCTATTGGCTTGTGGATTTCTTCTACAGATACTGGAGTAGTAGCTTGAGAAAACAAAACTCCAGTAGGGAGCCATGGGTTCTTCCAGAAAGATGTGCATTGATCAACATTACCAAGTTCCCATCTAATTTTTCTCAAAAAAAAAAAAAAAAAAAAAGAAGAAGTTCCCATCTAATTCCTTTCTTTACCAAAGCAAATCCATGAAGAATTCCTCGCCAAACATGGGATGTTGGCTTATTCTTTGGCTTTCTCCACCAGTCTACCACTGATCCATATTTCGCCTGAAGAATCTTCACCCATAAACAGTCTTTTTCACTTAATGTGTGCCGAGTAATTAAGTCCAACTAAGGAAGCTTGTCAAATCGGCTTCTTTCATGGTTTTAAATCCCAAACCCCCATGTGTTTTAGGCTGGCAAATTTGTTTCCAGTCAAGAGGGTGCATTCTCTTTTTATCCTCTACATCTCCCCATAAGAAGTTGCAATAGATTCTATCCAGTAGCTTTATCCAAAACAGAACTGGTAGCTTTGTCGTCTGCATGACATACTCAGGTATGGTACTTAGAACAGGTTGACGAAGCTTGCGAAAGAGTCCTTCTCTTCCAACCGTTGGGCATCTTTTGTACTTTGGTAGTCAAGTAGCTAGAAGTATTGTCTGTAACTCTGCCATGATTCTATGTATAATATGATAGTTGACCCGTTAAATATTTAATTGTGTATTCCATAATATTTTCGTTATATAAATAATATGTATGTTGTAAAAAATATTTTCATTTATATAAAATTGAATGTTTTATTTTGATTTATATGCATTTTAATAAAAAAGTTTGACTTAATTCATTAAAACATTGCATTGTTAATTTTCTTAATAAAACTTCTACTAATTTAAAAAATTAGAAAAACTAAAAATATAATGTGTCATTTATTTTTGAACGGGGGAAGTAATTTATTTGTCAAAAATTCTATCCGATCTTCATATGACACTTGACAACATACTTTTCTATATAGTGTAGTATAGATTTCTTAATTTATAGTCTCAGACTCTCACATTCCTTAATTATAGGCCGTTTTCCTTTATTTTTCTCCCTTTTTATTATCTGTCATTCTTCATAATTTTCTAGATATTTTACCCATTCTTTTCAATACTACCCTTACTCTCTTTCTCTTGGACTGGATTTTATATTACATATATTTGTATTTTATTCTCTATTACACTAATAAAATATTAATATTAATAAGATCTTACATGTGATCTTTAATTATTATTATTTTTATATATTATATATATTAAATCTTAAAAAGATAAACTAAACCCTAGAGGTATTTGATTTTTAAAATTGATACATATTAAATTTTTCTGGTATAATAGAGAGTGACACACACTCACACACACACACACACACACACATATATATATATATATATATATATATATAAAATAGGAGATATAAAGCCCTTCTCTTTTTTTCATGAAATATTTTTTCATTCTCTATGTTCTTTTTGAATATGGATATTTTAGGAAAACAATACCTCTACCTTAATATTGATAACATGATAGCAAATACCCTATAGGGACGAAGAGTGTACGTATTTTGTAATTTCCTTTACTAACTTATTTATATAACCACAAAAAGACCAGGATAATTTTATCATTTTTTATTTATTTATTACACTTAGGAGTGTAAACGAGGTGAGCCTAAATCTATTAGGCTTGAGCTCTGTACGTTAATGTTTTTTCAAGCTCTAGTTCGGTCTCAGGCTTTTAAGAGCCTAAATATCTAGGCTCTAACTCATATCGTGAAGTATAAAAAAGGCTCGAACTCATTTAAAAAATTCAAATAGTCAAATCCAAACTTAAGCTCATTTAAGCTTTGCTCAAGCGCAGTCTCATTTAAGTTAAAAAATATTAAAATTAAAATTTATAATAATAATATTTAAAACCAAATTTAGTTATAAAACACATTCAAATCTAATCTCCACAATGAGTCTTTGAAGTTTGAATAAAAAAAATTTAACATTAGAGTTACTTAAATCACAACCTTGTCATGCGAAATAATCAAATTTTCATCACGAGTCTTCTATTAAATTGATGAAATAAATTCTTATAATTCTTTTGGCACAAGTCTTATGATTCAATTGAGTGCTTGGAATAAAAAATCTCTATCTAGCTACAACAAATAAAATAATAATAAAATAATAATTCTTGTTTTTATCGAGCTTGAACCGTTTGCAAATAGTCTCATTTTATTTATACCCCTAATTATATGCATTTTATTTTTTTTGGCTGATATAAATTTTAACTATGTTGAAAATAAATAGTTGAAATAATAATGATAAACTTAATATTCATAAATGAATAATCAACTAATAGAATACAATTCCACATATATATATATATATATGTAAACATATTCCAAATCTTTTTTATTTAAAGAAATTGGATAGAGTTTTCTGAAACGAATTGTATCAAATTAACATTGTTCTTAAGAGTTAGATGTTAGGATAAAATCCCTAATTCCCAAAACTAAATACTTTAGTACAAAATTGATTGAAACATAATAAGTAGTGCGGAAGCGTACCTAAATCTATCAGCTTGATGATTTCTTGAACTTTGGAGTTTCTGATCTTCCAAAAGAGAGGCACCGATAGTTTCTGTATCTTTTCTCTCGAAGGGATCAAAGAAAGTAATTAACCGTATATCTCTTTTTGGGGACCATAACCCTTTATATCATAAATTGATGTTAATTTCAATTCTGCCCTTCATAGAATTGAAAATTACCCAATAGTCTCTATACAGCTATTCCATAATCAATTAGATACTCCAATGATTAATATTTGCACATTGGACTACAACTAAATATATTAATCAATTTATTATGATAGCCATACATATTTTATTTGCATATGTCAGCCCACATTAATTATTGGAATTTATTCCAACAATCTCCCACTTGAGCTATGCTACCTAAGAAATATATACATCCTTATGAGCTCAAAAATTGCTATCATATACAAGGTATCAAAACAATCCCATCCATTGATCAACCAATGCAGGACTAAAGGGACAGTTGTCAAAATAACTTGACTAAGTCCACCAATAATCACATACACCAAATCAACCAAATGACATAGATAAATTATGGATGTATAGCATGGAAATTACATGTAATGTGATCTAATCATGCCTCTTTCCAACTGGTCCAACTTTATTGAGATCAACTTTAATAGTACAAAATGTAATAAATTGAATATTTATTTTTGCAGAAAACTGTACTTTAAATGAAAACATATCCAAAATGAATAGAGCAATTAAAATAAATTTACAAACTCCTACTAAACCGAAATATCCTCAACTAATGTAACACCCATGCGAGCAGTGTGCAAATGAAATACTATTGGTATTACTGCCTTAGTGAGCAAATCCGCAATCATGGAGTTTGTACCAATATGCTCTATGGATATCTGTCCATTTTGCACTCTTTCTTTCACAATTAGGAACTTTATGTCAATGTGTATTGACCGAGAAGAGCTCCTATTGTTGTTGGAGAACTAGACTGCTACATTATTGTCACAATACAATCTAAGTGGCCTTTCAATGCCATTCACTATGCGCAGCCCAGTGACAAAATTATGTAGCCATAGTCCATGATTGGATGCCTCATAACATGCTATAAATTCTACCTCCATAGTAAAAGAAGCTATAAGTGTTTGTTTTGCACTTTTCCACGAAATAGCTCCTCCAACCAGCAAATAAATGTAGCCTGAAGTGGATCTTTTTGTATCTTAACATCCATCAAAGTCAGAATCAGAATACCCAATGATCTCCAACTGATTTGACCTTCTATATGTGAGCATGTAATCCTTTGTTTTTTGCAAATACCTTAGAACCCTTTTGGCTGCTTTCCAGTGATCCATTCCAGGGTTGCTTAAGTATCTTCCTAACATGTCAACTATAAATGCAATATCCTGACGTGTACAAACTTGAGCATACATTAGACTCCCAACTACTGAGGCATAGGGGATCTTTTGCATTTCCTGAATCTCAAGATTGTTTTTAGGGCATTGTTGGAGACTAAACTTGTCTCCTTTGGCAATTGGGGTATTTCCTGGCTTACAATCTTGCATACCAAACCTTTTAAGCACTTTTTCTATATAACCCTTTTGTGATAATTCTAGAATGCCCCAAGGACTATCCCTGTGTATCTAGATCCCTAATACAAAAGAATATTCACCTAAATCTTTCATCTCAAATTTCTTCGAGAGAAAAGATTTAGTTTCGTGCAACATTTCCTTATTGTTGGTTGCAAGAAGTATGTCATCGACATATAAAACCAGGAAAAGGAATTTTCTCCCACTGAATTTCTGATATACACAATCCTCAACAGTATTTGTCTCAAAACCAAAAGAGACACTTACTTGATGGAATTTGAAGTACCACTGACGAGATGCTTGTTTGAGTCTATAAATGGATTTCTTTAGTTTGCAAACCATTTTCTTTGAGTCACCAGATACAAAGTTTTCTGGTTGCACCATATAAATTGTTTCAGCAATGTCTCCATTGAGAAACACAGTCTTAACATCCATTTGATGTAACTCAAGGTCATAATGTGCAACAAGTGCCATGATTGTCCTAAAAGAATCTTTCGAAGAAACTGGATAGAAAGTCTCTTATAGTCAATCTCTTAATTTTTGAGTAAAGTCTTTAGTTACAAGACGTGTCTTATACCTCTCCACATTACCTTTCGAATCCCTCTTGGTCTTAAATATCCATTTGCAACCAATGAGTTTCTTACCTTCAGGTAATGGAACAAGGTCCCAAACTTGATTGTCTTGCATAGACTTATACTCATCATTCATTACCTCAATCCACTTATGAGAGTTAGAATCCTGCATGACTTGATGGAAATTGATTGGATCAACTCCCACCAATCCTTCAGTATCCTCATGTTCTTGAAGAAATACTACATAGTCATCTAGAATAGCATTTCTTCTCTCTCTAGTGGATCTCCTTAGTGGCACATTCTGTTGAGGGTGTTGAGTTTGTTCTTGAGGAATAACTTCCTCGAAATTGATTGGGAAGTTGTTCAACATTGTCTTGTATTGTATCCATATCTACTTCTTGAGTAATAACAGGTATGAAAACCTGTAGACTATCAGAAGTAGCAATAGGAATCGATTGAGTAGATTCCTCCTTAAAGACAATGTCTCTAACCTTATTTCTCCCCTCAAACTCAACATCCTCAAAGAATGTTGCAGTTCCTGTCTCAAAAATAGATTTGGTACTGGGATATAAAACTTATAGCCCCTAGATCGCTCCGAGTAACTAATAAAATAACTGCTTACTGTCTTAGAGTCCAATTTTCTTTCATTAGGCCTATAAGGCTTAGCTTCAGCTGGACATTCCCAAGTATGTAAATGCTTTAGACTGGGTTTTCTCCCGGTCCAAAGTTCATAAGGCGTTTTAGCAGCTGCTTTAGTTGGTACTCTATTAAGGACATAAACTGCTGTCTTTAGTGCTTCTCCCCAGAGTGACTCAGGTAAGGTGGAATGAGTAATCATACACCTTACCATATCCATAAGAGTTTTATTTCGTCTTTTATATACACCATTCATGCTAGGAGTGCCAGACATAGTGTACTGAGGGACAATTCCATATACCTCTAGGAATTTAGAAAATGGCCCTGGACGTTGTTCACCTGAACCATCATATCTACCATATTATTCACCACCACGATCAGATTTGATGCACTTAATCTGTTTGCCAAGTTGATTTTCAACTTCGGCTTTATAAGACTTGAACACTTCCAAAGACTCTGTTTTTTCTTTAATGAGATATAGGTACCCATAATGAGAATAGTCGTCTATGAATGATATAAAATATCTGTGACCATTCCAAGACAAAATATTAAATGGACCACAAATATCTGTATGTATTAATTCTAAGAAGCCTCTAGACCTGTTGGCACCTAATTTCTTTTGTTTGGTCTGTTTTCTTTTTATACACTTAACACAAGTGTCCAAATCCGAATAATCAAGTGTATCCAAAATTCCTTCTGACACAAGTCTTTCGATTATGGGTTTAGAAATGTGACCCAAAAGCTTATGCCATAATTTAGCTGAGTTATGCTTATTCAGCTTCCTTTTAGTACCTCTTGATTCAATATACAAGGTCCTATGATATGAAACAATAGTATCTAGCAAATATAGGTTATCACACAAACTCAATGAATCAGTACCAATAACATTTGAATTTAAAAAAAGACTAAATTGATTATTTCCAAATGAACAATAATATCCAGATTTGTCCAATAATTAAATAGAAACCAAATTCCGTCTAAAGACGGTATAATAAAAGTGTCTTTCAAATCCAAATAACTAATAGTTCCTAATAATAACCTAAAATGCCCTATTGCCTCTACTTCCACCGTCTTGTCGTCTTCAACATAGATGTATCTTTCACTATCACTTGGCTTTTGGAAGTTCAGGCGACCCTGCATTGAAACACTTATGTGAGTAGTAGCACCAGAATCTAGCCACCAAGTGTTTCTAGGTACTGAAGATAAATTAACTTCAGAACAGACCAAAGTAAGGAACGTACCTTTCTTAGTACGTCATGCAGCATGCTTGGTACATTCTCTCTTTTGATGTCCAGGTTTTTTATAAAAGAATCAGTCATTTTCTTGAGGCTTCTTTTGCTCTGGACCTTTATGAGCAGCTTCTTTGTCCTTCTTCCTTTCTTACCTTTATTTGTTGAGATACTTGCTAAATGAGCACTTTCTACTTTCTTCCCCTTAATTCTCTCTTAATCTGGTACACAGTTTGCAATGAACTCATTAGGAGCCCATTTATTTATTTGGCAGTTGTATGTAACCTTAAGCTGCCCATACTGTGGAGGAAGAGAGTTCAAGACCAAATGCACTATCAAGTCATCTGGTAAGACCAGATTTAGTGCTTTCAACCTTTTGGAGATATTAGACATGCTCACAATGTATTCCCTTATATTTCCATTGCCAGTATACCTCATGGAAGTCAGTTTCGCTAAAAGTGTCCCTGTTTCCTCCTTATCATTCTTTTGATAAATTTTCTCAAGTTTGGCAAGGAAATCCTTAGTTTTAGTTATCTCAGCCAATATAGCACCCCGACAATCTTCTAAAACGCCACATTTAGTGATCATTAGACTTAAACGATTGGAGCGATCCCATCTCTCATAGTACCTTCTTTCCTCAGTGGTACTATTATCCGAAAGAGTTGTAGGTTCTACTTCCCTTAATGCCAAATTTAGATCCATGCAGCCTAAGAGAATTAAAATATTCTCTTTACAATTCTTAAAATTCAACCCTAAAAGAGTTGGGATATTGTTAGGATTGAAAGGTATGTTAACAGATAAACAAGCTGTAAAGAAAATAAGATAACCAAAATAAAGCTCACATAATTATAACTGATAAAATATAATCAAAATAAGTTCAATTAAACAAGATACCTAGCACAACTTGACATTTTCATCTTTGGATAAAAATTATCAATTGTAAATGGTACTCTTGATGCAGTAAACAAATATTGACAATTAAATCTGTCAGACAATAAACCTTTCTTTGGACCGGTTTATTGTCCACATGATAACTTAACAATTGTCACATACTTATCACCATAATGTACTTGTTATTTGGCCAGATAGCAATTTTCCTTTGGGCCAATTACTACCCGCATAAACAATAAATACATATGCATCCAATATATTAAATAAATCAATTTACGCAATAGAGGTTACTTTGACAACATATTACTTTAATCAATTTGTTCAAAAATATTAGGTCCAAGGTACTGAATTTTAAACTCAATTTGATTGTCCTAAATTAATAAATTTAGTTTAGAAAAAACAAATTTGACGTACAAATTATTCATGCCCAAAACTTGCAGGATTCCAAAAACAAAAACGAATTAAACATGAAAAGAAAAGCCCCAAAAATTCTTTTCATAACTTTTAGAGAAAACGTGATCATCATATCACAACCAGGAAGCATGAACATCCAATATGCATGAATTAATAATGAATACTAAATCCATATATCATGCATGCCAATCGAAATCAAATATAAATAACTTCATGTTAGATTTGAATTATATCATGTGAACCGAATGACAAATTCAAAACTGTAATTTCAATTTCACGGCAATCGTGGCAAAAAACAAATTCAGATAATTGATTCCATTCAATAGGAATCCGAACCTAACATATACTATTAAAATCAAGGAATTGAAATTGCATAATCGAAATTGATGAAATCGAATTTCATCCATGTTAATAACATCTACCCAACTAGTCCTATTTTATCTAAAAAATCCAACCTGGACACTTTCAGAAAACCCTCTATCTCCAAGCCCCT
>JAWZTD010000137.1:5512006-5529879 GCA_035221335.1 Echites panduratus | reverse complement strand
GGTGCAGCACTTGCATTTTGGTGTATTCTTCTTTCTTTCCTTGGTCTTTCGTTCCGTCATATTCCTAATAACTTATCACGTAAGGCTTCTACTTCTTTGGGTTTCAGAAAATTTTAAAATTGGTTATATTCAAATCAATCTATTTTTAAACTAAATGATTTTAAATATGTGACAAATAAAATGAGGAGATGAAAATTGAATAACAAATAAGGAAAAACAATTTAAATATCACAAATAATAAGATAGGTAGGAAGAAACCAACTTGAAAATCGAACGATTTGGCAGGAAATTGTCGAAGCTTGATCATCAAATTTCTTCACAAACTCCTTCTAAATCGATTTGCCAAAAAAAATTCCCCAAACCAATATAACCTTTTAATTACACAATAGAATGTTTAGGATTGAAGAAGAGAGAGTTTGGATGATTTTTATGGGAAAAATGAAGTTTGGGGGGGGATTTTATAGAAAAAAAAAAGTTTGAGCCGTTGGTGAAATTTTTTTTTTTTTTTTTTTATTTTGAACTGTCAAATGACCGTTGGTGGGTAACGGTGAAATGACCGTTGGGATTTAAATTGGCGAGTTGGGTGGGTCATGAACAGTGACAGTCCGGGTCGGGTCGGCTTAGAGAAAAAAAGAACAGTACGGTTTATAGACGGTTTTACGGGTCGGGTTGGGTCGAGGTACTGTTCACACAGATTCATAACGAGGTAGGTTACAGAGGGTCAGGCCGACCGACCCGCCCCGTTTGCCATTGCTACATGTTATCAACGAAATTGAATTAATAATTTGACAAGAAATCACTTGACGCAAAACAACTCAACTGACAAAGTCTACAAACCATCAGAATCTAACTCGGCATCTCCTTACTACCAAAGGATAGACTAACCATTGATTATTAGGATAATATATTTTTTTCTATTTCACATTCACCAATAAATTAGTTTATATTCAAAATTTATATACTAAAGAATAAACTCTATTCAAATTATAACATTAATATAACCTTTCATATTCTACCATTATTATATACTAATAAATTTTATGCATTGACCCCACATACATTTAACCAATTCTAACATTTAAACCCATCTATTTTCTTACATTTGAACCCATCTATTTTAACACTCTTTTCACATATAGCTATAAATGAAGTTAAATAGAAGCTCATTTTGACATCAATATATGCATTATTGAGCTAGAAAGACACACAAAAGTCCTATTCATTTTCAACATGCCGTGATGAAAATAATCACATTGACGGAGTCAATTTTCGCGTGAAATAGGAATAATATAATAAAATAAAGAGAAGAAAAAACAAATAAACAAAGGATTTAACGAATGATTAATATAATATTAATGAATCCGGATTCCGGAGTATTAAATATGGTTGTTGGTTGTTGGATGGAGCCAACTGTTTCCTACCACTTTGCTCCCATACTGGGAATCTGAAGATTTTAGACTACGGTTAAAAAATGAGTACTTAATTGGGCATTTTTTTGGACTAATTTTTCATTTTTATTCTATTTTAATGATTTAGAGTGGTGGGATTATATTTAACGAGGATTCTGCTGTATGTCTGGAGATTCGATGCTTTCGATAGCTTTATCCGTCTAGGTGGTCTCATCAGCAGCTGATCTTGTCTGCTTTGCAATGACTTGTCTGTTGAGATCTACGACAATTTGTCTTAATTTTCTTCGTGGGTCACGTACTCGTGCTTACAACTCCCCTGGACTCACCGACTGTTGTTTCTTGAAAAGTTCTGCACGTGGGTGTTTTGTTTGATCAACCTTTTCTTCTCTTTAGTTTGAATACGAAGGTAAAGATGTTTAGTGGTTTGGTATCCTTAGCTCGATTGATGGATGTGATATTCTTGGATTTTTTTTTTTTTTGCTGTTTCTATGGATACATATAGCTCTTGTGTGTATATCTGCTTGGAGCAAATTGGGTTTATTTACCTCGTCTTGATTGCAAAAGGTTTTCTTTAGAATTTTTGCTGTTTTGTGGTTATTTCAGTAAATTTCATAAATCTGTTTTTTGGGTTGTTTATAGAATTTGAAGTCCGTTGAATCCTTTACTGGTTAGGAAAGGGATATTCTTTTCTTCTTCCATTGAATTTCTCAATTGAAAGTGGATAAAGAAACATATTTGAAGCTTTATCAGGGAATAGGGATGAAGTCTAAAGGTTTCTGATAGTCTTTTATTTCCTGCAATTATGGAAATTCAGTAACTTTCTTGTTGTAGAATCAGTTGACTCCACTGGACCACACGTGATTCTTAAATTTTCTAGTATTTCCTTTGAATGCACTAAAGGAAACCTTACTTTGGTAGTTGATGAATTTTCTCTTCGCTACCAAATTTGTATATAAATGCAACTTCTTTATTGCAATCACAAGTAGCTATACATTGAAGTTCAGGATGAATGTAAACAAATATTCATTGAATTCTTTCTTTCTTGTTAGGTTTTGAGATTAGATTCTGACATCGTGCCAGGAACAACAAAAATGCGAGAGAACAGTAGTATCTCAGAGTACCGAAATCGGCTGGATAAGACTTTGTCTTCTCCTGATCTTGCAAATGTGGGGACAATTAAGATTCTTGTTAAAGATCAGATTGTAAACTCATCAAGCATTCAGCCAGAAGGTTAGATGAGAACTTTTCACAAATATTTTGAGTTTCAACCATTTAAATTTAGCTTTGTTCTAAAGTCGCACATCCGTGCTTCGTAGAATGTATTGATCAGTTGATTGAAAATAGAACCGAAGAAGTGTCCAATTTTCTTAGCATGCTACGGAGTGTCACGGTGGATGATGAGAGGTCTTCAAAGCATGGTGATTCCTCACATCGTGGTTGGAAAGTATGCCTATACAATACTGTGATAAGATTTGTTTTCACCTGCATCATTCCTTATGGGGAAGTGGGTTCTGGGTTGGAAGTAAAAATATTATGCTGATCCTCCATATTTTGTCAGGTAAAGCAAGACACTGAAGAGTTTCGAGTTATGTACAGAGAAGGACCTGAAGGCACACCATTTCATACCTTACTAGTTGAAGGATATGTAGATGGACCACTGGATGTTTGTAAGCAAAACAGATTTGTTCAGATAGTCTTCTTTTGGCCTTTGTTGAACAATAGACTGTTCAAATCTCACTAGATATGTCAAGTGGAGAGAAGTTATTAAATAAGCTTTCTAATCATTTGCAGGTCTATGCATATCATGTGAAGCAAACCTCTATCCAAAATGGTAAGACAATTGTTTTACCTTTTTCTTTCTATATGATGGTTACAGAAGAGATCCGGTTTATGTCCTTGAATTCCTACCTTCTGAGTGGCATTTCTGAAAATTGACACAAAGAATGGCTACAAAATTCCTCAAGGTAAGAAGTTGTACTTAGTGGTTTGAGGGACTAATGAAACTAAATAGGAATTTGAAGGAAGCATTGATGTTGTTGTGAGGAGAGCTGAAGAGAAAATTATGTAGAGGCAAACAAAATGTCCTGAAATCTTAGTCCTGGATCTATGTATAAAGTTACTAGTGATATGATGGTCATTTCAGAAATAACTCCGGAAATTATGCGATATTTATGCTTGAATTTGGCAGAAATTTTTAGTTGACATTTTTTTTAAAACATGTGTTAGTTACTTAAAAATGACTTCTTGAGTAGAAGAGCAACAAATACATGCTGTTCTTCTTTATACAGTATCTCACAAATTCTAGAGATTACATGGAAATAACATGATTCTTGGTTCATATCTTTCAACAGGTGGCCTCAGACTATTGTTCCAACTTTTAAGATTACTTCTTCTCAATGTCTGAAGAAGGTCAGAACTGGTGAACAAATATGTTTAGTGAGGTAAGTTCTTTGATATTATTGAATGTTTTTAGTTGCCCCTTTAATGTCATTCCTTCTAAGATGCTGATAAATGTAAATAATTTTTTGGAAGAAAGGATGAAGGTTCCATGGCCATTGTCCGCAAGGGAGGCTCTAGTGCATTTTTTTGAGTTTGACTACTTCCAAGATGATCTGGTTGTTGTGCTTTTGAACTCGGTAGGCATGTAAAGTTTTTCGTGTTTAAGTGATGTCTATTCCTTCCTTTTATGTGTGCTTGCCTACATCTTTAACTCTCTGTATGGGGCACATCCCAGTTAAAATGGAAATATGGTGTGTTTTTTTATTTCAGATACCTGACCTGGAGAACATTGATATAAGTACTCATGGTTTTACTAGAGATGGAATACCCGATGCACAGGAAGTAGTAAGAATTGATGTAGTGGGAGGCTTTGCCATACAGAAAGTGTCCGACGGTAGAAGCTACTTCAGGTAAGAAGGATTATGAAATCATATGATAATTCACAAGGAGGCACTTCTGGTCATTGGGCTCAATTTTTTGATCATTCATATATACATGGGTTGGATATATATAATTAGACATTAATATGTCTCTACCAAGATTTTAAAAGATTAGATAGGGTGACTATTTTCTCTATTGTTTTTAGAAAGGATAAGGACTTTCTGCTCTGAACTTCCAATTGTCCCTGGGAATCACACCTCACAATAGAGCAAAGCTTCTGTAATGTACAGATTGGCTACATGACTATATAGATTACTTATTTTCAATATGTGATAGATTAATGTTAAGAACATTGGCAACTAAATTTTTTTCATGAAACTGTTTTTATATCCCTGGTTTTGCAAGAGCTAAGAGATTGATGGCATATTGAATTCGATGCCCCTCTCAGTTTAATCAGCAAAGAATATTTTAATTCCTGGATTTGAACAATGCAATACTTTAGGAATTGCTGCATGTGCATTTTCATCTGATTTGCCACTATAACAGTTTATCTTCTCATCAGTTGTTTTTTATGTACTGCTCTTTTTCTTTTGATTGGAAGCAGTGCTACAGTTAGGAGTGCACTGAAAAATTTCTACTGTGTTTTTCCCTTTGTGGTTTATGGTTCTTCTCACATTGCAGGACAATAGCAAACATGGATATTAAATTGGACTTTGTCCCACCGGCATTTATCAATTTTGTTTCAAGGCAGCTCATAGGCAGTGGTTTCAAGCTCTATAAAAAGGTTAATTATATCTTTTCATAGAAATCCTATTCAAAATAAATTTGGCCTGATTTTGTTCCTTGTAATTAACATACATTTCAAACTTCTCAATGACCATTATTCTGTCTCTTCTCCCTCTTATTGTTACTCTTGCTGCTATCAGAATTTTCAAACCACTTTCATGCTAAATGATGACTGTGATCATAAACATGGCAGTTTCTGTATTGTCTCCTGCCAATGGCAAATAAGATCTCATCTAAGTATTCATGATAACATAAGTTGTTTTTTCAGTTGGTGTTTATGATATCTAGCAATTCCAAGAATCTTGACTATTTCTATAAATCTCTCAACCTGTTTGGATGGTTTTTGTTTAGTTATGTTTATCAGAGACACTAGTTGCTGTTTGGGGATGGATAAAAATTTCTAGGCACATTTGGAAAGTCAGGATAGCTATAAAGTTGACAAGTGGATCTTTAGTTATGGATTGATATTTGTACTTCTTGCTGTTTGACAGAGAGCATGCCTCATCCGAATACTAAATTTTCTGTGTTCATAAAAAGATCAAATTTATCCTTTTTTTCTTGTTAATTTATGGAAAATAACACATTTTTTACTTAATTTTCAAGATTTTACATTATTTATTTTTATGGTATGGCTTTGGTACTTGTATATAAAATGTTTTGGCTTTCATTAATTCTGTATGTTTCCGCTTCATGCTTGTTTTCCTATGTTCTTTATACTTGGAACTGTCCCAGGAAGTTGCTTCTGTTTCAAGGGGTGACGATGATTTTGGCATGGCTTTGAAAGATCCGGTATATGCTCGTACTCGTGAAGCTCTTTTTTCAAAGAAACAATCTTCGATGGCTCCCGAACCGGAAGACCAGAAGACCATAGTACAACAGGCAGAGGAACATGAAGGTAGAAATACTGCAGAAATGGTTATGAATGACAATATTGGTAACTCACAATCTGAGGATTCTTTAGTTCAAGATAAGAACACTCACGATGAAATTGAGGAGATTGGAGAAGAAAATCTTGAACAAAGTCAAGGCCTTGATAAAGATTCCACTCAATCTTTTAACTTGCCAGTCAATCTACCAGTCAAAAGGTTTTACTCTGGTAATAGAAAAGTTGTTATTCGTCCTGAAGTGGAACAAGCTTTGAAAACTTTGGACAAGGCTATCTCTTTCATCAAGGAACACATGTCCGACGAGGATACCAGTTCTTTGCCAGTCGTCACCATTGAGGAGTCATGGGATTCAAAAAATGATGCTGCAGAAGAGCATCTAGCCTCAGATGCCGGTCAAATCTGCAACAACAATGTTGATTCTGCTCAGCCATTAAAAAAGGAAGATCCAGAGACCATCATCTCAAATGAACCCAGGAATAGTTGTGGAAGTTATAATTCCAGGTAATGGATTTACTTGAAGTATACATTATTCAAACTGAAACAGTCACACAATGTGCTACTATTGTTTTGTTTATTTGTTCTCTTGATTCTTGGGAAAGAGTGATTTTTTGTTGTATCATCTATTGAACCTCTGGCCTTTAGTGTTTGAAGATCTTTCTCCTTCCATTCGTAATCACATTGCTCAATTGGTTGTTTCAAAAGCATTTCATCCAATAACTGCTCCGGATTTAGAATGACCAAATTTAGTACCTTTCCCTTTCTTGGTTGAGCATTTGATCATGTATCATTGTCATGCTTTTTTACGATTTTGCCTTATAACTATGTCCTGTTAACCCCAAAATCCGTTGACAGGCGAGGTTCAAATGCTTATTCAAGGGACACAAACCATAGTAAGATAGCTCCAGCATCACCGGATGAAGATGCCTCTAGTCTTTTTGAGATTCGTGGCACTGCTCTGTGTTTATCCCAGAATCATGAATCAGAGGTGACGGTCATGGAGAAGATACTGAAGGAAGATAAATTGGTTAGCAGAGAGACACAGAATAATCTTGATGAAAACAGGACAAGAAAAACTAAAACAAGAAAATTCCGGTACTGCTGCTTGAACTCTTTTGCTTAGCAAATTATTGGCTTCAAAAGTGAAGCAGATCAATCTGTAATTCTTTACACTGTAGTGTATGGTTTGTTATTCCTCATGTTTGGGACTGTACAACAATATCCCATTCCCGGGCTAATAATTATTCTGCAATTTTGATGTATTTGTAATTTAGTTTGATAGGAGAAAAAAGAACAAAAAGATTGTACCACAAGAAAAAGCAACTACTGAATCATTTCACATACGACTAACGACTGAATGCGCTTTTTTTTTTTTTTAAAAGAAATGTGTGGTGTCTTCTTGCTCAAATATTAACAATCCTTTTACTCTCACGAGAGAGGTCCGGAAGTTGAATCTAATTAAATGTATATTGGATAGATTTTTATTAAAAAAAAAGAATATTAACACTCTTGGGATTAGAATGAAAAAAATATGAATAGTTATTATGTGAGTAAAAGTTCATCTATTTTGCCAAGCTAAAACTAATTTGTTTCGTCTTTTAATTTTTCTAAGGAAAACGGAAAATTGATGAATAACTTGGTATAAAATAAAATGTTAATGGATTTTTTGATGTCATGCTTCAGACTTAACCCAAGAGAAGAGGTATTGGTCGTAGGATTCAAACTCAGACTTCTGTTTTTGCCTCTATTATTCCCCCAAATATCCCTTTTTGGGACTTGAATCGGTATTTTGAAGAATTGAAGAGTATTTAATCAAACAATTACTCTTAAGGTCATTTTTTTACACAATCTATTCATTTTTTTTTATAATATTTTTCCATCTCTCTATAAAAGATTTTTCACTTTTTCATTGTTTACTCTAATAAGAATATTTTTTTTTAAAAAAAAACTTTAGCTTAATTAAGGATGTTACAAAAAACTTAAAATTGCCGAAGACTATAAATAGATAAATCATAGAACCCGGGGAATGCTAACTAACTCAAAACGTTTCCAGATTTCCTGCCTCTCCCTCGCATTTTTTTCATTCTCTTCCTTTCCTGAAAAAAAAAATGTTGAAGAAGAAGCTGAACTCCTTCAATCTATTCGCAAGAATTCTCCTCCAATGCGGAAGACCTTCAACTGCCAGCTGCTCTTCTTCGAACAACCCTTTCGAACGAAATCCCGTCTCGCAATCTTCATCTCCTTTCCCATCTTCTTCTCTTAGCCGAACTGAAGTTGAACAAGAGCGTTTTTTCTTTCCTTTTAGTTTTTGTTCTTCTAGGGTTTTCCAGAACCCAAGAATCAATTCGGTACTGAATGGTCAAAAGCTCAATCTTTTTTGTTCGGGTTCAAGTTTCGCCGAGAAATTACAGTGCTGGAACTGTAATTCTGCTCCGTCCACAAATTCAACTCCGTTTTTGGTTTGCCAAACTTGTTGTAGCGTTCAACCTGTTGATCACTCCATCGATTACTTTCAAATTCTTGGACTGTGAGTTCTTCATAAAAGATCACATTATATTACTTGGATTTGAATGTAGAGCTTGTTATACATGATATATGTTAATTCAAAATTTGTTCTCATACATCTTAAATTGTTTGCTAAAAACTGTTTTTTTTTTTGTTAATTTTATCCATCGTTGAAAATCCAGGTGTGGAAATTGAGTTTTGACCCTTTGAAAGAGGCAGTTAACTACATTGTCTTAAAGAAAAAATATGTTATATTCCCAACCTAAATGAAACTGATAGATGTCTTGTAAAAAAGTAATTTTTTAGTATATTCTACCTCTTATACGTCCATAATTTGTATACATTCACTCATGAGTTCCTCTTTATTTATCCCTACTTCGATGAATCTTTTTATTTTCTGTGCACAATCATCTCGTTTAATATCTATTAAAAATTAGTTTTAGAGGTGCTGAATTTTACATATCACCAGATTCTTTAGTTCTTCTGATTGTTGTGTCTTCAGGTAATAAAACATCAAACTACCAGTCTCAGTGATTTATCTTATTTATCACTTGAAAATTATATACTGTTCCATGTTCTTGGCTGTCAGTAAAGCCATCCATGAAATTTGAATGAAGTTTCTGAATCTTTACAGGGATAAAAAATATGAGATTGCGGGTGAAAATTTAGAAGGCAAGTATAAAGACTGGCAGAAGAAGCTTCATCCTGATCTTGTTCACACGAAATCTCAGGTTCACAGAGAAAATCCCAGATGTCTGTGCTCCGTTAATTCTATAACAATGTGCATTCCAGAGGTTTGATCATCCAGTTTTTAATTTGCTCTTCTATTTTATCCACAGAAAGAACGGGAATATGCAGCTGAACAGTCAGCACGTGTTACTGATGCATATCGGACACTTAGTAAGCCCTTGTCAAGGGCTAAGTACATTGTAAGTGTATGATCCACAGAACGCAAATGTATGGAATGTTAGTTGACATCGTGGTGACTGAAATATTACAGGATTATTATACTTCTGTTAAAGGGGAAAAAAAAAATTAAAAGAACAATGATCATGTTGGGGCTTAAAAAATTTTTTTTTAACAAACTAGAAACTAACTTTTTGGTTTAGAGATGAACCTGATAGCTTCCATTAATGTACTATCTCTTTATTTCATCCTTCAAATCTATGCAGCCTTTCTTTTTCTGTCATTTTAATGCTTATAACGAATGAAATCAATGCAACTGGTTGATGCACATCATTTGATGGCTAATTTGCCATGTGAGTCTTTCTAATCACAAAGTTCTTTTTACAAAGTGAGCTACTTTAAGGATAAAGCTGATGTATCTATAAAAAACAGGACAATCAAACATTTCACATTTTCGATTTTTGTTCCAATTGAATGAATGCTTAAATGCTGCCAATTGATAAATTTATGTAGAACTTTTGGGAATATGTTTTCAGGGTTTTTATTTTTGTTTTTTTTGGCATTGTTACTTGTTTGAATCCTTGATAATTTTGTTTGTCATGATTTTTGGCTCTTCAATTGTTTATGTGCATTGTGCACAGCTTTGAACCAAGTCTGATTCATGTTCTTTTTTTTTTTCTTTGTTATTTCCCAACTCTCTAGCTGAAGCTTCAAGGTGTGGAGGTGGATGCAGAAGAAAGGATTACGGACCCTGAATTACTATCTGAGGTAATATTTCCACTACATAGAATGGTATAAATTCATGTTTTGCTTGTGGAATTCTTCTCTACCATAGAATCAGCATTAGCTACATTGTGTCTTCATTAGCTTTCCATTTTTTTGTATGCTTCTTTCAAGTGAGTTTCGAACTAACTGCACAAGAAGGCAATTGCTTCCTAATTTGTAGCTACCAATAAATCAAATCTCTTTCTCTTTGGTAGCATGTAAAACCCTTAGATAAAAAGATACATATATCTGAAAGCTGAATATGACCCCCACCTCAGAACTTCATCATTCCATATTTGCACATGCTGCTTTAGATTAAAGTTTTGACCTTTTGGACATTAACTAATACCTTTTTCTCTAGTATCCTGATGTAGCACATGAAAGACATTAAAAATGCTTGAAGCAGACATTAATCTAAAGATACAGAATGAGGCAGGAACTAAAAGAAAATAGGAGGCATTTTTTACAAAATGTGGTATTGCTTTGGATAACTACCTGCTCCTAAATTCTGATTGATAAATATTCTTGAAGTTGATGATTTTGATTTCTCGCTATGCAATAATTTTGAAAGACATTTTATTAGATGAACTATCATATTTGTTGAAATATTCCAAAAGGAAGAAATTCCAAAAGGAAGAAATAATTGTGTTCGAAACTTGGATGTTTAGAATAAAGTGGAACAAGCTTGCATGAAGGAAGTGTTTCTTCTGAGAAGTTTTATGAATATTTTCATGAGGCAGCTTTTCTTATCTTCCCAACGAATCATGCTTGCTACTGGTATGTCAAATATTGACAAGAAGTTTGATTTGCAGATTATGGAAATTAGAGAATCTGTTGAAGAAGCAGCAGAGACACACACATTACATGAAATTCAGGCGAAGGTATAGAGCTTTACATATTGGAAAATTCTTTAAGAAAATGGTGACAGAAACGTGGCAATTATCGAACTCATGTTTTAATTTCAGCAGCTGAGATAGTAAATTGATGTTCCATCTTTTACATTGAAGAAATCTCGTTCAAATCCCTTGTTTTCATTATTGTACTATTGCAGACTTGCTTTCTCAATTGCACACACTGAAAGTCTGCAAGTGGAGCAATAATCTTTGCAACAGTGACATGATATCCTTTGATCATGGTCTCTGATTGTAGAAATCTGTTGAAGGTATCACTTACAAAATATAGTCCTTCTATGTTCTTATCTTGAACTGCTGGTTTTCTGAAAAACTATTTTAAACGAAGTCTCCTGTTCTTAACTAAAGGCAAATTCATAGTATTAGTTCTTTCTATGGCATGACTTACCATTAAGGTTACGAATAGCTAAACATATCATTCATGTTTTTTACTTTTAACCTGATCTATCTCTACCCTTCCTGTATTCCTCAATCTCTTTCTTCCTTTGCAGATACATGGAAAATTTGAATATTGGTCTAGATCCTTTGCAGATGCATTCAGGAGTAGAAAATACGATGAAGCTGTGATTTCCATCCGTAGAATGACATACTACATGCGTGCAATTGAAGAAATCATTAAGAAGCTCTAATATGGGCAATTCCACTTGGTCATGTTGGAAATATTTGGTAAGAACAGAGAAGCATGAATCTTCTTTTGAGTTGTAAGATTTCTTTTTTCTCATCTTATTTTTAAGAATATTTAGAAATAGGAATTTTGTACCCATCTTTTTTATTATATGTCACATGCTAATAACCTTGACTGTTGAATTTCAGTGTTTGATGTTATTCCCATGATGTCCTGGCTGATGCTTCAGAATTACTCACTAGGAGAGAGCTTAAAGTAATGATGAAAATGTGGTCTTCCATTAGTCATATTTTAGCAAAATTTGAAACTGATGAAAGAATAAGATAAACGCCCTCTAGCATTGACTCATCACTGGAATGTTTCCTTCAGACAATGAATGAGTTGTCATGTAGTTTATCAAAATACTTGCTTAGCAGCATAACCATCTGAAAACATTTCGTATATCTGGTTTTGTACTTTGGGTGCTCTTCTTATGTTTCACAGTTATGTATTATCCTAAATTATTTGCTATCTATTATATCTGGAACTGGATCATCACTGCTTTGTTGCACAACAAAAAATGAAAGGAAGCATTATTATTATTAAGATAATAATAACAAAAAATTTCCAAATCAACCATTTTTATGCGTGTAATTTTCTTCTGTTTTTAAGCTCCCATTTCTTGTGCAGTACAGTTCTTGCCAACTCTTGCTTGCCTTCTCTGTTTAGCCCAAAAAAAACTGTTTGAAAATTTACAGTACTGGGAATTATTCCAGCATCCAACATCTCAGAAAGAAGTCCTAGAGCTTCTTCAGACTTGCCTGCCCGACAAAGACAAAAAATGAACTTTGAGTAAGCCTTATAATCAGGCAATGGTCCTTCCTTTTTCATAAGATTGAATACTTCCCATGCATCAATGTCTTTTCCCATGTCCATATATCCACGTATAATTGCCGAATACGTAACTGTTGTGGGTCGACAACCTCCTTCTTTCATCTTCTTGAAAATTTCCAAAGCTTCAGACATCTGTTTCTCCTTAAAGAAATGGACTATTAGTGATGTCCATACGTGAACAGAAGGGTTAATGCCCACCTGCTTCAGAGATTCCACCTTTGCCAATGCCTCTTCTAAACGTCCTTTTCTTAGCAATCCGTGAACCAAGCTTCCACAGGTGTACTGATCCAGAATATGTCTCTGATCTCCAGATTCATCTATTATTTCTAATGCCTCTTCCAACCTTCCTACTCGACAAAGTGCTCTGATATAAAATGAGCAAGTCAATGGATTTGAGAAACCAATTTTACGAAGCCATTCAGTGCAGCTTCTTGCCTCGGCTAGTTCACCAGATTCACATAAACAAGCAAGATAGCATTCTATCAACTCTTTATCAGGAATGCAGCCAGCCTGAATCATCTCCCGGAATATCTTGATTGCTTCATCAACTCTCCTACCTTTTTTACCACAAAGAGATGTGATCAGATACTTGTATGTGCTTCCGTTTGGTTTGCAGCCGCTAGCTTTCAAGTCTCTGAAAGTATTAAGGGCTATGTTTGTCAGGCCAGTTCGACCGTATTGCAAGATCATGATTGTCCAGGTATCAGATGATATTAGGTAGCCATTTCTCCTCATTTCATGAAAGAGATTTCTCATGTGCCTAAAGTCCTTTCCACGCCCTGAGACCTTAATAGCCATGTGGTAAGCGTCAGTGCTGTGTCTATAACCAGCTTGTCTCCCAACCCATGAGAAAAATCGTAAGGCTGCACCACTATGCACGTTGCAGTGAAATAAAATGTCCACAACGAGGTCTGGAGTGAACTGCACACCACATTTCTCCAATTCTTCTTGAATCAAGTACCAATCCTTTGGGGATGACAACATCTGAAGAAGCATATGTAAATCTTCCTCAGTATAAGACCTAGGTTTTGATTCAACTGGATTATCGTTTAAACACCTTTGCTCTGTTTGTTTACAAGTTAACAGCAAGTCTGGCTTTGAGCCATCTTCTTTTTTCCACAAATAGTTGTAAGTTCTCTGCATGTGCTTTATCTTTTCCAACTTTTCCTTCTCTCCCTTTCTCTCCATATAAGATACTACTGACCTAAAAACATCATCTCCTATATGTAATTTTGAAGCCTTCATTTCATTCAACAACTTGACTATCTCATCTGTCCCTGAAACTCTACACAACTCCTTGATAAGTACTCTGTAAGACTTTTGGGTGGCCTTCAATCCAATCTGTTCCATACTCATGAAAGTTTCCCATGCTTCAGAAAAGCGGTTTTGACGAATAAAGCCCACAACAATTGCAGTTACTGCTAGATTATCTAGTTGAACCCCCATTGCTATCATCTCATTGTAGAGCTCCAAGGCTTTCTCAAACTTATTCATCCAGATCAGTCGTTGTATAAAACTTGTGAAGGTAGATACAGTGGGTGTATACCCTGAATCCTTGGTGATCTGAAGAAGATCAAATGCCTTGGAAATGTCATTTTTGCTCAAGCAACCATTAATAATGAGAGAATACACCCTCCCATCAACATTGTTCTTTTTCTTCATAATATCCACGATTTCCATAGCATCAGAAATCCTGCCTGCCCTACATAGTCCTTTGACCAATGTCTCAAAGTTTTCAGAGTCAAGGTCAATATTTTTAACTTTCAAGCTGCGGATGAATTCTAAGGCTTCCCTAATCCGCCCTGCAACGCAGAAGCTCTTTAACATGAAACAATAAACAAGGGATTCAGGGATCTTGGAAACTTCAATCATGTCATTGCCAAGGGAATAAACAGAAGCAACATCTCCATACCAGGCTAAGCATTTCATTAATTGCTGATACGAGTTAAAAGTTATTCCCATTTTTTTCTGACCCATCTCTTTGTAAAACTCCAATGCAATATCAGGTTTTCCAGCTTTAGAAAGGGAGCGCAACATAATGTTGTATACCTTGCCATCTGGGGCAAGACCAGATTTCTTCATATCCTCAAAAATCAGTAAAGCTTTGCTGATAAAATTTGCCTTCCCATACTGAGATATTAGAATAGTCCATGTCTTTATATTCTTCTTGATAAAATTCCTGTCCATTTCTTCCAGCAGTTCCTCCACTAATCTGAATTCATTTGCTTCCCCAGCTATATAAATAATTGTATTGTATGTCTCGGTTGAGTGACTAAAACCCTGCTTCAATTTCACCCAACTGAAGAACCTTAAAGCCAAGTGAGGAACTTTGAAACACCTCTTCAAAACCTTCTCAACAATCTCCAAAGTAAACTTAAAATTTGAAGTTTCCAACATTACCTCCATCGAATTCCCACCATTTTCACCTCTGACAATCTCAGTTACCTTTTGAACTACAGGACTGTCATCAACAACCAAAATCGCAGGATTTCCCCTTTCGTTCTCTATCTTCTTTTGGGCATTTATGCAAACACCTTGCAGACGGCTAGATTCTACTCTTAGCTCAGCATCCTCCGACTGGTTTTCATTGAATTTCAAAAACCTATCTTGACTTTGATCTGCATTTACACTTTCACCACCCAAAATCTCGACAATATCATTGAACAGAGAGCCTAAGCCATGGTATGGGTTGTGGTTTTTCGTTTGGAGTTCCTGAGCTTTATTAGCATTATGAGACTTAGAAAAGGATCTAGAGAGGAATGAGACATGAAATATTTGAAACTTCGCATCATGAAATTTTAGTTGATTCTTGCAAGAATATGGATTCAATTGAATGAGTTTGAACAAACACCTCATTCTTTCATGCCGGGGGAGATTTTGGTGTTTATGTAACTCGTATCATGGCTAACAAGAGAGGTGTTCAGGTTTCCATTCGATTCGATCAAAGCATGCTTCTGTAACCGAACCGCTGAATCGGCTTATGAAATTTTCTACTCATCGATTACAATTTTAGACAAATTAGATATTAAAGGTTCAATTCGTTTATAAATTAATTCTTAATTTTCTTCTGCAATATATTATATTTATTATATTATAATTCTAAGAAAGGTTGATTTTATCTTTTAATCAAAATCAATTGTAATATCCGATCTTTTTTTCTAACCAAATTAGTATTTATACTATTTATGAAATGTCAAAATGATACTTCTTATCACTTGACAATAATTTTTTGGTTAAAAACTCAATTTTTCAGTAAAAATTTTCATATTATGGGTATTAATTTGACAGCTCATAAATATTATATGTATTAATTTGGCTCATAAATTCAATTTTTCATTGAAAATTTTCATGTTAGGGGTACTAATTTGATATCTTATAAATAATATAAGTATTAATTTGGTTTAAAAATTACCGTTGAGTGATTAGAAGTTTCACTTGGCAGCTTATGAATAGTATATATACTTATTTGCCTAAAACAAAAGATCGGATATTACAGTTGATTTTGATCAGAAGATAAGGTATCATTTTAACTAATTTCCTTAATTCTATTTATTATATACTATGGTAGTTTGATCGATTCATTAATAATTGCTTAAATTTTTTTTCATTTAGTTATATTATTTTATGGATAGTGCTTATTGACACAAATTGATCCAAGTTTGGTTGGATCAAAAACTTTATGAAAATGTTAAATTTCAATTATATCCTTTTATATTTGGAGGGAAATTTTTACCAACTTCCACCATAATTTTCCCTCTAATGGTTTCCCTCTATTTTCATGCAACCCAATAGTCAAATTTCATAGAACAATTATAAAAAAATTTACAAACTTCAACAAACACTATTACATGCTTTTAATGACAAGAAATTAAAAAAAGATGAAGAAATAGAGGCTGTGCACAAACAATATTACATGCTTTTAATGCTTTTAATTTCTTCTTTTTTATTTGGGCAAATGTTGACAAAACGCAGAGGAAGAGGACCAAAAAAACAGAGAAAGAGGAAGAGAAAGAAAAAAAATCAAGGAAGGGGAAGATCTTTTTACCATTTCCTGCCTTGACTTATGAAGGAGTAGAATAAGTGGGAGTGAAATTGTTTGGTTAGATAAAAGAAAATCAAAACTAACTAAAAAAATGTTGATGCACTAAAAAACATAATAATTATTATCACATATTCCCAAAATAACATAGCATTAACTTGATGCATTCTCCCAAATAATAATTATTATATTATATTTCCAATCACTTTTAAATTTAAACTATTTAACATTTTCAAATCTCATATTTAAAAAATTTCAAGGGTATTTAAGTCATATAATATTTATCAAAATGTTATAATGACTTAATTAACCTCATTAATCTACAATTTCTTGACACAATTTGATCTAAAAAGCTTTTTCGTTATTTTATATATTAATATATATGAATACGAAAATGTTATAGAGAATTACGGAATACTCCAGTTAAGTCTCTAACGGTCAAAGTTAACGATTAACTATATTTAAAAAAAATTAATCAAGTACCCATAAGGTTTAGTTTATAAAAAATAATTTTTTATAAAAAAATTTATCTTTTCTTAATATCTTACCGTTAACTTTGATTGTTAAATATTTTAGTGGAACACTTCATCAAGTGTGCTTTGTAACACTCTATAGTATTACTGTATATGGAAATATTATATGTTAACTTCTTTTATATTAATATATTTAAATGGTTTGATTCAGTTATAAACCATTAACTTTTTTTTAGTAATCAAAAATCGAACCAAATCATCAAGAGTATTGGTTTTGAAATCAATCATAACCAATAAGTAGTTGATTAGTCGTAGTCAGGTATGGTTGATTTTGAACAGCCCCAAAAATAGAAAAGCAAAGAAAAAGAGGTAATTACTTTTTGTTTAACCAACTTTTCTAATGTAAGCTTTAGGATCATCAATCTTAGCTACATGAGTTGTCATAGGGTAGAATAAGAAAGAGACATAGTGACGTATACATTCACTCACATAATATTTAAAACCATATCAAATAATTCCAAAGTCTTTGATTTTATAGATTAGCGTAAAGATGCTATTGTATAAAATTATATGAAGTTTACTTATATTATATCAAAGCATAATGATCTATCTTAATTTGACAATATACCAAAAATCATGTCAGGATTATGTCATTCTTGTATCTTAGATTATAGATAATCTTTTTTTATAATCAATAATAAGATGGTTTAGTATATTATTTTTATGTAACAAATTCAACGCATACATGTTGACCACTTTGGCTTTAAAAAACACGTAAGAACATCATGTGATCTTGTCTTAATTCTTTCAAAGTAAG